>JARYGA010039515.1:0-31643 GCA_030545235.1 Helianthus tuberosus
AGTTTGTATGATCAATGCGATCTCGACTAATATCATCAAATGAAGATGATCATATTATAAACATCCATAAGTGATGAAATGCCTACGGGCCATACTTATTGTCCTAAGGGACAAAAGACAGTTGATGTCTTTGACTCTCTGTCAAGAAAAGGTAATGAAATATGTTCAAACCTTAATGCCTCGATTCTCTGAAGTCATGGTTTATAAATTTAAAACTGTCCTTGTGACTAGGCCTTTTGCGCCACTTTAATATCCTTAATGTTTTATAACTAGGATAAATTATAATGAAAATACTAATTAACTATAACTAACAAATTAACCAATATGGTTTATATTACCATGGTTGATGAATCGTCAAAAATGATGATTCCATAATAACCTCTGAATAAATAATTGTCATTATGTATGTAGCAATCAAGCTACATGGCTGGATCAGATGAGGTTAACAGCCACCCGAGAGAGAATAATGATGCTCCCAGAGTTAATATAACTGGTGCGGAACTGCAGGCATTAATAGATAATGCCGTTACACGAGCTCTCGACAGACAGTATGATGAATCAAGTGATACACACTCTAAGACTCTATCTGTGGCTCACAGTAAGCCCCCTTCTAAATCACATGAGTCAAGGGAAGACGATGTTCGTAACTCGTCAAATCAAAGGAGTGTTCCATCTAGACAGGTGGTGCTTCACCAAGAGGCACCAGTTAAGACCTGCTCATATAAATATTTTGTCTCCTGCAAGCCCAGAGACTTTACAGGAGAAAAAGGGGCCATCGATTGCATGACATGGCTCGATGAGATGGACACCGTTGTTGACATCAGTGGATGTGCAGAGCAAGATATTGTGAAGTTTGTTTCACAATCTTTTAAAGGAGAAGCTCTAGCTTGGTGGAGGTCACTGATCCAAGCTACGGGGAAGGTCCCTTTGTACAACATGACTTGGGATCAGTTCGTTGCTCTTATCAAAGAAAATTACTATCCTCAACATGAAGTTGAGAAAAATGAGACTGAATTCTTGACATTAGTCATGGAGAACTTAGATTGTCAAGCATACCTTACAAGTTTCAATACTATGTCTCGATTGGTTCCTTACTTAATCACACCGGAACCAAAGCGAATAGTTCGCTTTATTGGGGGTCTAGCCCCAGAAATAAAGGCAAGTGTGAAAGCATCGCGACCTACTACATTCAGGTCAGCGGCAGATCTGTCGCTATCTCTCACACTCGATGTGGTCAGAAACAAAGCTGCCAAAGCCTCTGAAGATGGAAAGCGTAAAAGGGAGGATGAGAATTCTCATCGCTCCGATAGGAAGAAAAAGAGGAACTCTGAGGATAAGAAGAGTTCCGGGTTTGAGAAAGACAGCCAGCAGTCGGGTGAGAAGACCAGGTGCAAAACCTGTAGGAAATACCACCTCGGGAAATGCAGATTTGAATCTCAACCTCTACCTTGTGGGATTTGCAAGTCTAAGGAACATAAAACCTTGGATTGCAAGAAGCTGAAAGACGCAACCTGTTATGGTTGCAACGAGAAGGGGCATATCAAGACCAACTGCCCTAGGAATCAGAAGAAGCCCGAAGAGGCCAAGAAAATAAACGCATGAGTCTTCCAGATGGACGCCCAGGAGATGGTGCAGAATGATAACTATATAGCAGGTACCCTTCCTTATCAAACAGTTTATGCAGAAATTTATTTGATGCTGGCACATATGATTCTATAATGAACGATAAATGTTGAGAACTGTTGCCTCCGCCTGATTAGGACTCCGGTCATTTAATGCGAGGTAGAAATTTGCTGATGATACTTTAGAGAATGCTCCAACAAATCTTAGATTGATATTTTATATCTATTGGAATCACTCTTTTCTGATACCCTTATGGCAAGCTTTCAAGCTATCCAAATTCATCAATATAATAAAGACAGATGTGACATTTTGATCCCCTGTCAAAAAGGTGATGGACTAGGTCCAACCCTTAAATGACGTTGATGGTCTTATGTGACCTAGGCTAAGTGATATTGATTTATTTTTTTAAAATAACGTTCATTAAGAATGTTAGTGCCATATTGGTCTGTATAGTTTAATGAAACCATGGTTAGTACATGTTAAGGCCATCATGGTGATGAATAGCAGTTGTTGAATTGCAACTAAGTAAATGATTCATTTGGTAATAGGAACCAAATCTTGAGTATGACAAACTCGGATAAGACAACAGTCAATCGTGCCATGGATGATGCGATGCATGCTAATGATGCTACAATTGTAAACCTTAGAATTTACAAAGATGTTCTTCAAACTATGATAGACGCAGCTGTTGGAAAAGCTGTGAAGAAGGCCGTGAAAAAGTTCAAGGAGCCAAATGCTACTTGCTCCAAATCTCATCCAGGACCACACTTCCTTACTCACAAGAAGGATCTCGTTCATGCCTCTAATGCAAAGGATGAACTAAGAAGGAAAAGGGAGGAAGATAACTCCCAGGATTCTAAGAAAAAGAACAAACAAAAGTCCAACTAGAAACCAGTATGCAAGACCTGCAAGAAGCACCATTATGGGAAGTGCAGGTTTGAACCAAAATCCCAATCACAGCCAAGGGCTTGTGGGATCTGCAAATCAAGGGAACATAAAACGTTGGACTACAAGGACATGAAGAATGCAGTCTGCTTCGGCTGTAATGAGAAAGGCCACATCAAGACTATGTGCCCCAAATCTGTCAAAGGAAATACGGCTAAGGATAGAAAGCCTAAGAATGATAGCGCTTAAACTCTCCTAAAAGAGTGTCAGGAGTAGTCCATATCAAAAATAATGTTGGGTACGTTCTTTAAGTATAATTGCTAAGAATTCTGTTTTAATTCGGATACCAATAAATCCTTCATAAATTGTAAGTATATTAGACTTTTAAAAATCTATCATAAGAACCCTAGATATTAAGTGTAAGGTAAAACTTACAGACGAAAATCATAGGAACCATTTCTTCTATTTCTGTCAGAAATCTTCAGTCATAAAAATTCTAATGTACCCTCTCTCCAGATAAAGTACATTCGCATGTAATTGATATCTCCTTGATCCCTATTGATTACGAATACCAAATGGTATGACAAAACCGCCGTATGAGAATTGATGTATCTTAATAAGTTCCATAGATTGCTTCCATGCCTGATCAGTATGGAGGTTTAATGCATGGAACCACAAAGATATTCCAATGGTCATACGGTATTAAAGTCAACTAATGGTATTCAAAGAAGATATCTAAAAATAGAATTGTCCAAGTAAATGTTCCCGATTAAGGAATTTGTGGACTTATAACATAAATGTGTCACGTATTTGACACAAGCAATGGTGGATGAATTGGAGCCTGAGATATGGAAAATCTCTGTAACCTCCTTGTACCTTGATTTTCTCCTGAGATTACCTTGTTAACCTTCTGAGAAGCAAGTAGAGTTAAGATTTATATCCCATTTAAGGCTGTATCATTATGAAATTTTTCCTAAACGGCTAGTACCATCATTAGAAGAATCAAAACCCTGATTAAGTAAGTTTTAAAATGGAGGATTCATATAGCCTAACCCGATATTCTGAGAGTTTAATATTGTTAATAAGGAAGACGGTTCATTTGCTTATGCATTGATTACCGCAACCCTATTTAGGCAACGATTAAAAATTGCCATCAGCTGCCCAGGATCGTCGATTTGTTCGACTAACGACAAGGATTAGCTATTCCTTAAAATTAGTTAAGTAGTGGTTGAAATAACCATCTCACCTTAAGATAAGCTTTTCTATAATAGTTGATTTATAAGCATCAAGGCTACTCCTTTGGAGACCTTGTATAGATGGAATGTTAAACATCTGTTGTTAGGAAAATAGATGGGTAAGTCCAATCATCAGGATCTGAAAGTTGCATTGGAAACAACAAATAAGATCACGCAAATTCATAATCATCTGTAAGATGCCAGTATTCGGCAGAGAAATCAAGGATTAATGAAAATAGCAAACCTCCTAAATTCTTGTTAAGGAATAAGGTTCAACAAAAGATATCACCCAGGAAGGGTGTGCCAAATTGTTAAATTATCAGGCTAGTTAAAGCTCTGAATATATAGAATCATTCGAAGGAAATCGAATGTATCAAGATCAAGTAGCTTATAAGCTAAAACCTATTTAAGGAGCTTGGCGGAGCTCGCAATACATTGCACACTAGTGACTGAAGGGTGTTTTTCACCAATAAGTCAAGAAGCACTATCACATAATGATATGCAGATTTATGATGTGATGAGCATCCTGTATCGATTAAGGATCGACATGTTAAGAAGCTCCAAAAGGATACACGTACCTAATATAGGGGTCACTTTGGGAGCTTGGAAAGACTCCAGATATGTTATAGATGTTAAGTCCATTTTGCAACAAAAAGTACTTCCAGCATTTTAGCAAATCTCGAGGTCGAGATTTCTTTTAAGGGGGTGAGGATGTAACACCTTGAAAATTCACGTCCTATAATGTATTGACACGTGTCATAAGTTTGAACGTGTGAAAGAATACTCTAGAGGGACTAAAGTTGACAAACATGGAAAGCATGTGAATATAGGGGTTCAAAATGTCAACAATGGATAAATATATTTTTAAATAACCCTACATGATGTTGATACCTTCAAACAAATAAATCATGGATCATACGAAGCTAAATATGAAAGAAAGTGAGAGATTGCAAACTAGAGGGGTTAAATGTGTCAACATATTTAAAGTATACCTCTGAGTGACCTTTTAGCAAACCCGAAGCTTTGTAACGATTAATTATGCTCACTAGAATAAGTGATTAAAATTTCACAAAGTTTCGATAAAGAATGAGTAAGTTATGACAATATTCGTAAACGAGGGGTTAAAAGTGTCAACGTTGAAATTTATGACTTTTCGGGTAACCATAAAGTTAACCAAGGACTTAACAAAGTTTGGTTATGTCTTAAGGCCCTTAAAAGTCAAGTTAGAGGGCTCAAAGTGCAAGAAATCATGTTAAAATCAATTGTAGAAGGACCAGGGACCAAAATGGCAATTATTGAAAGTTGTGTTCAGGTCAGCCAGGGCTAGGCGGCCCGCGTAAGACTCCTTAAGAGTCTACGCGGCCCGTGTGAGCATGCCCAGATGCAGAAACTCGGACAGGTTGACTGTTCAGCCCATGAAACGACTTATTTTGCCCTTTTACACTTCCAAGAGCTGCCTAACCTTGCTTTTAGACATTAGGGACACATGTTTAACATCAGGGATCCAATGTAGGCTTGTTTGGCACAATCTTGAGCAATCACAAACACTATATAAGGACCCTCATGTTGGCCATTTTGATCATACACTCACAACTCCTCTTCTGATCAATTCTGGAGCTCAAGGCCCTTCTCTAAGCATCCCTGGTCGTGCATTAGACCTTGGTAAGCATCCTTGACCTTCCTTAATTGAGTTTTTACTTAGTTTTAGGTTAAAAGTCAAACCGTCGTAATTACCGTTTGACTTAACGATTAATCATTAATGGTTCAGTGATTAGTCGAATTGAAGGTAGTTATAAGTTGGTAATTATGTGGGCAATAAACCCTTAAAAGGGCACCCTCTGATTCCCACTCTAGCTAGGACATTTGTCGGGTCAAAGTCGATTAGAAAAAGTCAACAGGATCCTAATTTTTGAATTAACGCATAATTAGCAATGTAGAAGGCGTGTAACCTATTTGATCACTCATATAACTTGGTAATAAGTATAAGAACTGGTCTAAGCTTTTGTGGGTGAAGTGGGAGAGAGGTGGTTTGCCAAGGGATGCCTTTGAAGGGAACCAAGCACCACTATTTATAGCCTGCACAGAAGCCCAGACACGGCCCCGTGTCCATCCACTTTCTCTTTCTTCATTAATTTCAATTTGTCTGCATTAGCTCCACACGCCCCTGTGTCCGCTGGGCACGGCCCCCGTGTGCAGAAGCGTATCTGTACTATCAAGATTTGCTTGGATTCTGTGAATCTTAGCGTTGACCACGCCCCGTGTCGAGCTGGGCACGCCCCCGTGTCGGGAATAGAAGCTTCTATAGCTTTGGCCTTTCTGCAGACATCTGGCCATGCCCCCGTGTCCGCTGGGCACGGGGCCGTGGTCAGCCTTCTGTTTTCTTTTTTTTTTGCTTGGGAAGATGCTGTTGATGGGTCGGGCATGCCGAGTTTATTCCTTTTCTTGTAATTATGTTAGATTTTGCTGCATATTTGCTCCTTTGGTTCATTTACGCTCATTTAATCCTGAAAATACAAAAGGAAGACAAAAGCACACTTTTTCCAACATTAGTACTAAAAAAGGGTTAGTTTTATGCCTCATTTGATGTAATTTATATGTTGCATTTTACACACATCAGTCTTTTCTTGTGACCGTTGTGGACTTGTTCAGCAACTTATCCATGTGCTTTTCAAGAATAACTCTGATTCTCTGGGTTAAGACTTAGTCTCTCAATAAGTCCCTGTGAATAAGACTCAAATTTGTAGTCGTTAGCCAAAATAATATTCAGGATACCGAGACCATTCAGGAGTCAGGATCCCTGACATATATAATATATTCTTAAGATAGCTCTAGCTGGTCTTGTCCAATTATCACCACATACCTATAAATACAAACTAAAATAGTTAGTTTAAGCATTATTGTTAACTATGCTAGAGAAATAGATGTTCAAGATCCCAGGTGACAATTCAAATCTTATGAGCAAAATTTCTCCCCATAACAATACCTGTTTTAGTGAAGGATGGACCAAATCGAGGTGTTTGTGATCATCCTTCTACACAAACAAAGAGGCCATGAACAAAAAAGATAAACAACTACAATATAGTCGATCATGCTAAATTTACCGAAAAATCATTATTCATAAGCATTCTTCAACCATACTATGTGTGTTTTAACAAAAAAAAAATTGGCATCCCATAATCTAATCTAATCTAATCATATCATAAGCATCTTGGGTTTAGGATTCATTTAGTAAGACAATTTGGAAATAGCAATTATACCGTAAAAAATGATTTTGGTACTATTCCTTACATTTTGTTAGTCTATTCGTTATGAGCTAACGCCCTATGCCAGTTAGCATTTTAACCTTGTTTCACGCCTAGCTTCATCACCCCAAGGCATGTTAAAATTGGCGTGAAGATTCAAGGTGTCAACCCACTCACGCTCAAAACCACTTTTTCAGACCTTGATGCTTTATTAATTGTGCTAGCCAATAAGAAAATTTCATTTGTCATACCTTTTCTCAACCAATCAACTTTAAACATGTGACCCACTTGTCTCCCATTTTCCTTTTTTTATTATCTCGGTTAAAATGTTATTTTAATAAGTAGTGGATAGTAAAACATTGTGAGACCATAAAATACAAATGTGAAAATAAGTGAGTAAAAGTTCATATTTACGTGACAATGACGTGAAATAAAAAACGTGACACCATAACACATATCCTGGCTGACTTTTTTAATGTACTATGCTTTTATATTCTTCTAAATTTAAACCGAAACAAGAAGTTAATTGCCCAGATGGTCTATGTGGTTTGTCATTTTTTCACCTTTAGTCCCCAACTTTCTAAAATTACATGTATGCTCCCTATGGTTTCTTTTGTTACTCGGATAGTCCCATGATTGGATGTCAGTTAGCTTGCTGAGTTAAGTTGATATAAAAGTACTAAACTACCCTTTTCACCCTTTTCAGGCTTTTCTCTTCCACCCACCACCATCCCTAACCCCATCTACAACTTCTCTCTGACAACCACCGCAGCTCACGTCGTCGGGCAGCTCCACCATCACTCCCACTCGCAAGTTCTCTGAAAACCAGTACAGTTCACATCGTCGGGTACCTCCACCTGGTCAAACAGTGGGGTCTACAACTTTGTGTGGTAGTCGTGTCAAATCCAGATTCATATAAGGCAACTACTATCCCAAATCGAGAACCATGTGAAGTAGTAGCAGGCAAAAACACAAATCCGCGTGAAATTAATGTAGTACCATTAGGCCCAAATCGAGAACCATATGCAATCGACGATTCATCAATTCCACCATAGCTCTGTCGTTGACCACCATGGTGGTTACTGAAATTTTTCTAAGACCATGTGTAGTGGTTTAGCTCAATAATGCCCTCACCATGGGGCGTTTTGCGACACGTGGCAGTCCAGTCAGCATGGGGCATTATTGCAAAATGGGTGTAGTGGGGATTGGGGCATTATGTTAAATAAGATGTAAAATAATTAAATAAAACAAAAACCCTTAAAAAAATCTTATTGGATAACAAAAAGGGAGATGAAAGATGATTGGACAAGGAGAAGGGGGCAAGGCGTGGTTTAAAAAACGCTGAATCAATTTTTATTTTTTTTTAACGCTAAAAAACGCCCCATGTAATGGGTTCCGGGCGTTTTTGGGCGTTATTTTTGAAATTTAAAAAAAAACGCCCCACTACACATGGTCTAATTAAAAGTTTCTTCAATATTTTTCCAAAAATTTGAAGATGTATTTGTGCCTCAGCAAGATATGGAAGCAAAGAGGATATATTATTAGTGAGAAAGGCAAAAAAAAGTAACTATTTGATTTCTCCCAAGCCACTTTTTCTTCGGATCCAATTGAAGACATGTAGGGGGTGTTTGGGTTAGCTTATTTTGGAGCAACTTATGACTTATTGACTTATAAAAGTTAATAAGTTGTTTTTGTAGAAACTAATGCTTCAAGTTTAGGTAACTATCATGATGAAACTTATCAACACAAAATTGATGATGTTCGGCAGTGTACTTGATTGATCTGAGTTGTACTGGTTGTCGGAGAAGCTGCGGGTTGGAGTGGTGGTGGCGGTGTGCAAGACGACGTGAGTTGCGGTGGTTGTCAGAGAAGTTGCAGGTGGGGTTGGGGGTGGTGGTGGGTAGAAGTAAAAAGAGTGAAAAAGGAGAGGGTGTTTTATTTTTTAAATACTAAATAGTGGGTCCACCTATATTCTTTCTTAAATATTAAATATGTATATTCATTTAATATTTGTTAATACTAAGGGTAGTTTTGACATTTCACACAAACTTAACTGGAAAAACTAACTGACATCCACTCAGAGGACAATCCGAGTAACAAAAGATCAAACTATAGGGAGCATACATGTAATTTTAGAAAGTTGGGGACTAAAGGTGAAAAAATGGCAAACCACAAAGACCGTCCGGACAATTAACTCCAAGAAGTTATATCAAATTTCATCTTCATTTGATTCTATTCATGTTTCCTTTGAAGAAAACACATATAATAAACACATTTACTATATATAATGAGTAAACTGCCATTTTGGTCCCTGGGGTTTGTTCACTTTTGCAACTTTAGTCCTAATCTCAAACCTTTTGCATCCGGGTCCCTATGGTTTCAGTTTTATTGTCATTTTGGTCCAAAAGTGAAATCAGGTCATTATAAAATCCTGTTATTTTGTCATTTTCCTCAGGGGCAAAATGGCCATTTTATGTTTGAACCCTAATAATAGAACCATCTCCTTCCCCACAACTCCATTTTATGATTGAACCCTATTAACGAAACCATCGCCTTATCCACCCCACCCCTACCTACCGTTCTCCATCACCAAACACCATCCTCCATCTTCACTCCGAACCGGCAACCCTATACAACACCCTCATCTCCGCCGCTCATCTCCTTCAACTATTGGCGATCGTCTTTAACCTCCATCTTCAACCACAGCCGCATCGCCTCCACCACTCGCATCCAGTCTCCGACTCAGGTACGTCTCTGTTTCTCTTCTGTCTTTCTACCGATATCCTGAGAAACCTGACTTCAAGAGGTCTGCCTATGTTCTGCAACACTCTATGCTCCGGTGACTACACCCGAACCAACCCACATCCTCACCGACCCGACTAACCCCAATACCTATTTAAGTCGTACCTCCTGTTACCAGACCGAACAATTCCAGTTCTGTAACTTTTGATATTTCATCATGGAATTGAAATGAGTTTGATATCAGTGAAACCGATTGAAACCCATCACTACTGTCCATCGTTATAGTTCCCCTTCGCCCGATTTTAACAGTCATTGAAACCCTTTCAAGCAGCTCACACAATGGGGATGTGTTCTAGGCTAGGGTTAGGGATCACATTCAGATTGGAGAAAATTCATATCTGGAGATTGGTGAGAATGAGGTGGTGGTGGCGGCTGTGGTAAGGAGGTAGTGGTGGTGGTGGTAAGAAGGGGGAGGAGGTGACGGTGGTGGAGTTCATGGTGACGGTTGTAACACCCCGTGTTTTCGAAAGTCAAAGTCAAAGTCAAGGTCAAAGTCAACGACCGATTTCGCAACTTGACTTTTAGTGAATTTCTTTTATGTGTTTATTTTAGTTGTATTATATGGAGTAAGTGTCAATAATCACAGTAATCGACCTGTACTATTCGCCATCTAATAGACTTACAACTGTGAACTATAGGAAGTAACAATGCGATAAAGTCAACTAAACGCTAATCAATCCAACTTAATCGACATCGAATTGCAATCGCACTCGTAACTCGAAATACGCAATTTGGTTATTATACGTGTGTGCGCGCCTTATGTGTTACTTGTGGATGTTTATTTATGTTGTGTTGTGGTAATCGAAACGCAATCGAAATGGTATGATAATTTGTGGAGAAGAGATAGTGCTAGATATGAATGGTTGGGATTAAAAGTAATTTGACTAGGAAACTCTATCGCATCAAAACGCTCACAATCGTAATCGAAATATCAAAACTCGTCGCACTGAACACTCGAACGAGACGACTAATCGACCAGGCGACCAAGCCGTTCGACCAGCCGGTGTCCGATCGGACAGGCTGTCCGCACGAGCTGCCCAGCCGATCGGCCAGCCTCCTTTCCTCTTTGGGTAACCCTATAAATACCCCTTGTCACTCTCCAACTTACTACTTTTGGCAAGTGACGTTCGACTAGCTCGTGTTCCTCCCTTTTCGTCAGATTTCTCACGATTTCGGTAAGATCTCGTCCTAAATCTTGTACTTTCTTGATCTACACGCACTCCTACACCTTTCTATCTTTTAAATCTTAACTTTTAACTGTGAAATCATCAAGATTTGGGGTATTCTAGGGTGACGTCATCATGAAGTTCTTATGAACTTCAAGATTGACCTCATTCCACCAAGGATAACTCAGAACTGAAGGATTTCCACATGATTTCACAACGATTTCGCATAGATCTGAACATTTCCAAAAGGATAAAAGAGTTGAAAGAAATAATCACAAGTTTTCTTATTCTTTTACACTAAAGGCACTCAAAACCGATAGAATCGGAGCTTGTGCCGGCTCACTACTCATTATTGTGATGGTGATTGGTTCAGGATCCGTATTCTATCCACGAGACTATCGATTCCGGGTTAACCAAGAACAATCGTCCTGAATCGGTGAACCGACTGAACTTGGGTGGTTCCTGTTCAAACGGGTCACTAGACTTAGGATGAGGTTCTGTTGGTTAGCACGATATCAACACATCTCGATAAAATGACAAACAAACAAAACAGCCAAGTGTAAGACAGACGGAACGACCAGGACGGAATGCTGTCCGAAACGAACTGCCAACCGTACGGGTTGTCAACCGCACGGGTTGCTAGCCGAACGACTTGCACAATATTTGAAGGATTGAATGTTGAACGAGTTGTTGTCCGATCGGACTACCATCCGATCAGATTACCATTCAAACCATGAGACATTTGACTTCCACACTTAAACAATTTTCAACATGTTCAATACACAAGGGATGTCATCCGAACGAACAACCGACCGAACGGGTGACAACCTGCTACGAACTCGAAGTGCCCAACCGAACGGGTTGCCGTCCGATCGACCGACCGTCCGATCGACCGACCCGAAAGGTAGAGATACTTCAATGTTTTCAAAATGCTACAACGAAAACTTAAAAAGTCAAGCCATCATACACAAACACATCCTTCTCAAAGGAAGAAACAATCCACTCGAACAGTCATCCGACCGGACTACTGTCCGATCGGACTACTGTCCGAATAAGCTGCCATCCGCACGGCCAGCCGTCTGAACGGACTACCATCCGATCGAACTGCTGTCCGAGCCACTCACAGATTGCATCGTTTTACGCGTCACTTATCATTATGCTATCAATATTCAGGCTAACCTTACTCTCTAGCGCTCCCTTCAATCCATCAATCGCTGTGAGTATACTCGATCCCTTTTTGCTTTACGCACTTTTGGGTGTTACATACGTTACAAATATTCAAATCACAATAAACACACTACTCAATAATATTTGAACGCTAACCGTTAATGCATGTTATACGTGGCTTATGAATGCTTGTTTGTTATGTTTACACATGGAATGTTGTCTACCTGCCTTAGCAATGATAGTACTATAGTTTGGACTCAGCACCTGTTCGCAGGGGTTGTTAAGGACAATTACTTGCATGGATTACGGTGGTAATCATGTATTGCGAACTGCCTCAGGCAGTCAAGCCACAGTCATTGGTATCGATGGATCTATATCGATAACTAACGTGCTTCATTTCACTATGTGTACGTGCTGGTTATGCGTAAACGAATTTCGAACTCTATATGCTATTATAAAACTTGTATGCTCACCTTTACATTATATGTATTGACTTTATTTTAACGTATGTGACAGGTGCTTAGGATGCACGTCTGCTAGGAAATCGAGGCTAGAATAAGGTCTTAGAGGCCAACAAATAGTTGTCTGTACAAATGAAATCAAGGGTCTCTAGAAGCAGATAAACAATTGGGCTATTTGAAAATCTGAGTTGTCGGAATAGAACTATTTTCCTAGATTTTGTCTATAATAATTTGTTTACCTTTTGAGACATGGTATGGGACATGTTACTTTAAATTGATTGGTAATGATAATTGTTATGGAAACTTCTGGACAATCTATTTCACTCAGTGCCATGCCCCGATGTTTCTGCCATCGGTTGGGGTGTGACAGATTGGTATCAGAGCCATAACTATATGGAATTAGGCAAGACTCGACCTAGTCCGGGTCGATGTCTTAGAGACCTAGTCTATAGTTAGGAACCAACAGACCGACTTGTGCATATCCGTTAGGGATGATGTATGAGCTTGACATTTCTCACTATCCTCGCCTATGCTACACTATCACTGCACTCGAATTTTCAATTGCGAATGGGCGATTAGGTTGAGATTAGGTGTGAAAACAGCAAACTCTCGACTGAATTGCTTGATCAACCCATATTTTATCTCTAAACACGAGAATTTGCGTTGAACCAGGAGTGAAATCCATACTTTGACGCATAATTCTCTCTTATTTTATCGAAACAGGGACAAAGTTGTTAAGCCAATGGTGAAACCCTAACCTTGACGACTTGTTCCGCCTTCTTTCAAACTCTCACCAAGGTCTTGACGGACTCCAACGACCTGAAGTCACGATATGACTAACGGGATGCGTGCCCAACGCCCAAGAATCGAGGCAAAGGCACTGCCCTGAAGGTCAAATGTGCACAACAAGTCCTTGTGAATAGTCGAACCACTTTGGATAGTCAATGTCTAATAGCCGCAGACGATCTATTTCTCGATTTTTATGTGTTTCGATTTTGAGCCGCCATTGCTGACTCTGATGATTCGTTGATTTTATGTGTTTTTATGTGAAATTGCCTGTTTATATGTTTAAATTTTGGGGATTTATTCGATTTTTGCTTTCACTTCGATCGACACGCACGACTCGTACTGCAATTCTATCTTAATACGCTAACAAATCGCTAAAATATGGACGACCTTATGCTATACTATACACTTAGACTATACAATTCGACATGTCAATCGCGACCGCTATATTCGAACAATCGCAGACTTTGAATGATAGGTTTCTGTATTCTGACTGCATCTGGTGACTAAACGCGTATGTGCTTCTGTGCTCTACGTGCTTATGTGCTTATGTGTTTATGTGCTTCTGTGATTGTGTGAATCTGTGATATGTGAATTGGGTGACTGTGTTCCTGAGCTTTAGTAAGTAGTAGACGTATGAGGTGAGATTCGAATACATTGTATTGAGTCCTATGACGATGTCTGTTGCAGACAATGTCATCTGGATCCAGCCACCCACCCTTTTCTCGTCAAGAAAAGAGAGACAAGCGTCTTGCTGCTACCATCGCTAAACAAGTAGCAAAAGCTGTGAGTGATGTCTACGAGAACGTCAGCAAATCGTCTAAGGAGTCGAGAACCGAAACTCCAAAAACTACCCCCAAATCTGCCTTCAATTTCAAGCAGTTCAAGTCTTGTGGGCTCAAGGAATTCACTGGCGAGGAAGGCCCTACAGCGTTGTTCCAATGGTTTGATTCCATTGAGGTCACTCTACGACAGAGCGGTTGCCCAGAAGATCTCTGCACTCTAAATGCTACCGGCATCTTCCAGACCCGAGCACTAGACTGTGGACGGCCGAGAGAAACAAACGAGGGAACGATGCAGCCTACGGTCTGTCGTGGGACGAACTCAAGGAGGTCATGCTGGAAGAATTCTGCCCTCCTCATGAGCGCCAAAAGTTAGAAGATGAATTCTGGCACATAAAGCAGAAGGAAGGTGAAAATGATGCTCTCACTGCTCGCTTCAAACAGCTCAGTATCATCTGCCCTGACCAAGTCAAGACTCCAGACATGGCAATCAAGAAGAATATCCGAGCCCTGCCTGACTGTGTTGCAGATTTCGTGCAAGCGGCTAAGACTAAGACGATCTAAGAGACTTACCTACTGGCCGCTGAAATCAATGACAAGGGGGTCAAGGCTGGTGTCTGGGATAAAACTTCAAAGCACCTGCATCAAGCTACCACCGCCGCACCAACTGCTAAAACCACCACCGCATCGAGCAACAAGAGGAAGAACAAGCAAAAGAACAGCTCCAGCAACAAGAACTGTGCGATCACTGCTGCACCGATACATGCTGTACCAGCCCAACAGCGTCAAGTAGTGGCGCCTGTGGCAAATGCACCGCCTGCTAAGCGTGCATACACTGGGCCACACCCGCTTTGCCCTACTTGTACCTACCACCACCCGACTACCATCGCTTGCCGTTTTTTGTGCTCATTGTAATATGTACGACCATTTCACTACCAACTGCCGTGCTCGACAAGCTCCTACTCATCAAGCTCTACTCACCGCCCCTCAGGGTCAACAAGCTCCTCCGGCACCCGCGGTCAACACCAGAGCCTGCTTCGCATGTGGCGATCCTAACCATTTCGCCAACATGTACCTAAACAGGGTTGTGAAACAAGAGCCCCAGCAGCAGCAGCCTCAGCAGCAGCAACACCAGCAGCAACAGCAACAAGCCGCACGCGCCAGAACTTTCAACATCAACGTGCGCCAAGCCCAGGCTGACAACAATGTGGTCAATGGTACGTTCCTTGTGAATGGTATATATGCTTCGTGTTTGTTTGATACTGGAGCCGATAATTGCTTTGTGTCGTTCGAATTCGAGAAGCTCCTTAGTCGTAAGCGCTCCCAACTCTCATCGACGTTCGATGTTGAAGTCGCTACCGGAAGAACTGTCGTCGTTAATTCTGTTCTCTGTGATTGTACTCTCGAGCTCAACAATAACATCTTCCCAATCGACCTTATTCCGATGCAAATCGGAAGTTTTGATGTCATAGTAGGCATGGACTTTCTTCGCGAAAACCATGCTGAAGTTGTGTGCTTCGATAAGATGATTCAATTTTTGCTCGCGAATGGTGATCTATTGTGTGTCTTCGGTGAAACTGCTTCGAAAGGTCTCATGCTCATGTCATGTGTCCAAGCTAGCAAGTATCTCCGCAAGGAATACAGAGCTTTCTTGGCTAACATTGTAGTAGCGGAGAAGGAAAAGAAAGGTAGTCCTGGTGTAAACGATGTTCCAGTGGTCCGAGAATTTCCTAACATTTTTCCCGAGGATCTTCCCGGGCTACCACCAAGTCGTGATATCGACTTTCGTATGAACCTCATTCTTGGAGCCAACCCTATTGCCAAAGCTCCTTACCGACTCGCACCGTCCGAAATGCGTGAACTATCGAACCAACTCCAGGAATTACTTGAGAAAGGCTTCATTCGCCCAAGCACCTCTCCTTGGGGCGCGCCAGTCCTTTTCGTCAAAAAGAAGGATGGGTCGTTCTAGATGTGCATCGACTATCGGGAATTGAATAAGTTAACTATCAAGAACCGCTATCCCCTGCCCCGCATTGATGATTTGTTTGATCAGCTACAAGGTGCTACGTGTTTCTCGAAGATCGACCTACGCTCAGGCTATCACCAACTACGCATTCAAGAGGATGATATACCCAAAACCGCGTTTCGCACTCGATATGGCCATTACAAATTCGTTGTTATTCCCTTTGGATTAACCAACGCACCTGCAGTTTTCATGGATCTGATGAATCACGTGTGTAAACCTTATCTCGACCGTTTCGTCATCGTATTCATCGACGATGTCTTGATCTATTCCAAGTCGAAAGCCGAACACGCGCAACATCTACGTTTGGTTCTCGAGCTACTCCAGGGGAATCAACTCTACGCCAAGTTCTCCAAGTGTGAATTCTGGTTGGAGGAGGTTCAGTTTCTGGGCCACATTGTTAATAGTCAAGGTATTCACATCGATCCTGCAAAGATAGAAGCAGTTAAGAGTTGGATTACACCTAAGAACCCGTCTGAAGTCCGTTCTTTTCTCGGACTAGCGGGCTATTATCGACGATTTATCGAAGGATTCTCTAAGATCGCAGTACCGCTTACCGCTCTCGCGCATAAAGACAAGCCTTTTGTTTGGGGAACTGAACAAGAGTCTACTTTCCAAACCCTCAAACACATGCTTTGCAATGCTCCTGTTCTCACATTACCCGATGGAAACGACGATTTCATTGTCTGTTGTGATGCTTCCAACCTTGGTCTTGGTTGCGTCCTTATGCAGCGAGACAAGGTTATAGCTTACGCATCTCGTCAGCTCAAAATCCATGAGAAGAACTATACAACCCATGATCTCGAGCTAGGCGCAGTTGTTTTTGCGTTAAAGATTTGGCGACACTACATGTACGATACTAAGTGTACGATCTTCACCGATCATAGGAGCCTGCAACACATCTTTAATCAGAAGTAACTTAATATGTGTCAACACCGATGGGTAGAACTTCTCAACGATTACGACTGTGAGATTCGTTATCACCCAGGCAAAGCAAATGTTGTTGCCGACGCACTCAACAGACGGAGCTATCTGCTTAGCACTCGTAATGTCCAAGCCCAATACGATCTCGAGACTCTCATCCGTGAAGCCCAGCATGCATGTTTTAATGAACGCACTCTGAAGAAGGAAAGAATCTACCACGATGGAGAGTAAGTCGAATGGGATATTCCACTTTCTAGACCGAATTTGGATCCCTAAATGGACCGATTTACGACAGATTTTGATGGACGAAGCCCATAAATCCCGGTATTCTATCCATCCCGGTGCCGACAAAATGTACCAGGATCTTCGCTACAAGTACTGGTGGCCGGGCATGAAAAGCGATATTGCTCTCTACGTTGGGAAGTGCCTGACTTGTGCAAGAGTCAAGGCTGAACACCAAAGACCCTCTGGCTTACTCGAGCAACCACCGATCCCTATGTGGAAGTGGGAGAGTATAGCTATGGACTTCATAACAAAGCTTCCGCACACGTCATCAGGTCACGACAGCATCTGGGTTGCTGTTGACCGACTGACCAAATCAGCCCACTTTTTGCCAATATGGGAAGACTACAAGGTAGAACGATTAGCCCGAATCTACACCAACGAGATCATTTGTAATCATGGGACGCCTCGCGACATCATCTCTGACCGTGATGCTCGGTTTACCTCGCGACTGTGGGAAACGTTTCAAACGGCACTCGGTACATCGCTTAATCTAAGTACCGCATTCCACCCTCAAACCGACTGTCAGACTGAAATAACGATTCGTACTCTTGAAGACATGCTCCGTTCGTGTGTCATAGACTTCGGTGGTAATTGGGATACGTACCTGCCGTTAGTCGAATTCTCGTATAACAACAGTTATCATTCCAGCATTCAAATGGCACCATTCGAGGCTTTATACGGAAGAAAATGTCGATCGCCTATTGTATGGCACGAGATCGGTCACTCGTAATTAACCGGTCCTGAGCTATTGCAAGAAACGACTGACAAAGTCTTCCAAATCCGAGACAACTTGTTGAAAGCTCGAAGTCGACAGAAAAGTTACGCCGATAGATGACGCAAGCCCCTTGAATTTGACGTTGGCGACTACGTACTCCTAAAGGTATCACCTTGGAAGGGTGTGGTCAGATTCAGCAAGAAAGGGAAACTAGCGCCTCGATATGTTGGACCTTTTAAGATTCTGGAAAGGATCGGAAAAGTCGCCTACAGACTCGAACTACCGGAGGAACTTAGTAACGTCCACCCGACTTTCCATGTGTCAAACCTCCGAAAGTGCCTGGCTGAGCATGATTTAATTGTACCTCTCGATGACCTACAAGTAAACGAAACACTACACTTCGTGGAGAAGCCTGTCGAAATCATGGATCGCCAAACCAAGCAGCTCAGACGCTCGCGCATTCCTATTGTGAAAGTCCGATGGGAAGACAAACGAGGCGCAGAGTTCACTTGGGAACTCGAAAGCGACATGAAGGCGAAGTACCCGCAGTTATTTGTTACGGCTTCGGCCTAATTTCGGGACGAAATTCCCTAAACAAGGGGAGGCTGTAACACCCCATGTTTTCGAAAGTCAAAGTCAAAGTCAAGGGCAAAGTCAACGACCGATTTCGCAACTTGACTTTTAGTGAATTTCTTTTATGTTTTATTTTAGTTGTATTATGTGGAGTAAGTGTCAATAATCACAGTAATCGACGTGTACTATTCGCCATCTAATCGACTTACAACTGTGAACTATAGGAAGTAACAATGCGATAAAGTCAACTAAACGCTAATCAATCCAACTTAATCGACATCGAATCGCACTCGCAACTCGAAATACGCAATTTGGTTATTATACGTGTGTGCGCGCCTTATGTGTTACTTGTGCATGTTTATTTATGTTGTGTTGTGGTAATCAATCGAAACGCAATCGAAATTCGAATCGCAATCCAACTCAATCGCAATCGAAATGGTATGATAATTTGTGGAGAAGAGATAGTGCTAGATATGAATGGTTGGGATTAAAAGTAATTTGACTAGGAAACTCTATCGCATCGAAACGCTCGCAATCGCAATCGAAATATCAAAACTCGTCGCACTGAACACTCGAACGAGGCGACTGATCGACCAGGCGACCAAGCCGTTCGACCAGCCGGCCGATCGGACTGCTGTCCGATCGGACAGGCTGTCCACACGAGCTGCCCAGCCGATCGGCCAGCCCCCTTTCCTCTTTGGGTAACCCTATAAATACCCCTTGTCACTCTCCAACTTACTACTTTTGGCAAGTGACATCCGACCAGCTCGTGTTCATCCCTTTTCTTCAGATTTCTCACGATTCCGGTAAGATCTCGTCCTAAATCTTGTACTTTCTTGATCTACACGCACTCCTACACCTTTCTATCTTTTAAATCTTAACTTTTAACTGTGAAATCATCAAGATTTGGGGTATTCTAGGGTGACGTCATCATGAAGTTCTTATGAACTTCAAGATTGACCTCATTCCACCAAGGATAACTCAGATCTGAAGGATTTCCACATGATTTCACAACGATTTCGCATAGATCTGAACATTTCCAAAAGGATAAAAGAGTTGAAAGAAATAATCACAAGTTTTCTTATTCTTTTACACTAAAGGCACTCAAAACCGATAGAATCGGAGCTTGTGCCGGCTCACTACTCATTATTGTGATGGTGATTGGTTCAGGATCCGTATGCTATCCACAAGACTATCGATTTCGGGTTAACCAAGAACAATCGTCTTGAATCGGTGAACCGACTGAACTTGGGTGGTTCCTGTTCAAACGGGTCACTAGACTTAGGATGAGGTTCTGTTGGTTAGCACGATATCAACACATTTCGATAAAACGACAAACGAACAAAACAACCAAGTGTAAGACAGACGGAACGACCAGGACGGAATGCTGTCCGAACGAACTGCCAACCGTACGGGTTGTCAACCGCACGGGTTGCTAGCCGAACGACTTGCACAATATTTGAAGGATTGAATGTTGAACGAGTTGTTGTCCGATCGAACTACCATCCGATCGGATTACCATTCAAACCATGAGACTTTTGACTTCCACACTTAAACAATTTTCAACATGTTCAATACACAAGGGATGCCATCCGAACGAACAACCGACCGAACGGGTGACAACCTGCTACGAACTCGAAGTGCCTAACCGAACGGGTTGCCGTCCAATCGAACGACCATCCGATCGACCGACCCGAAAGGTAGAGATACTTCAATGTTTTCAAAATGCTACAACGAAAACTTCAAAAGTCAAGCCATCATACACAAACACATCCTTCTCAAAGGAAGAAACAATCCACTCGAACAGTCATCCGACCGGACTACTGTCCGAATAAGCTGCCATCCGCACGGCCAGCCGTCCGAACGGACTACCATCCGATCGAACTGCTGTCCGAGCCACTCGCACATTGCATCGTTTTATGCGTCACTTATCGTTATGCTATCAATATTTAGGCTAACCTTACTCTCTAGCGCTCCCTTCAATCCATCAATCGCTGTGAGTATACTCGATCCCTTTTTGCTTTACGCACTTTTGGGTGTTACATACGTTACAAATATTCAAATCACAATAAACACACTACTCAATACTATTTGAACGCTAACCGTTAATGCATGTTATACGTGACTTATGAATGCTTGTTTGTTATGTTTACACATGGAATGTTGTCTACCTGCCTTAGCAATGATAGTACTATAGTTTGGACTCAGTACCTGTTCGCAGGGGTTGTTAAGGACAATTACTTGCATGGATTACGGTGGTAATCATGTATTGTGAACTGCCTCAGGCAGTCAACCCGCAGTCATTGGTATCGATGGATCTTTGTCGATAACTAACGTGCTTCATTTCACTATGTGTATGTGCTGGTTATGCGTAAACGAATTTCGAACTCTATATGCTATTATCAAACTTGTATGCTCACCTTTACATTATATGTATTGGCTTTATTTTAACGTATGTGACAGGTGCTTAGGATGCACGTCTGCTAGGAAATCGAGGCTAGAATAAGGTCTTAGAGGCCAACAAATAGTTGTCTGTACAAATGAAATCAAGGGTCTCTAGAAGCAGATAAATAATTGGGCTATTTGAAAATCTGAGTTGTCGGAATAGAACTATTTGCCTAGATTTTGTCTATAATAATTTGTTTACCTTTTGAGACATGGTATGGGACATGTTACTTTAAATTGATTGGTAATGATAATTGTTATGGAAACTTCTGGACAATCTATTTCACTCAGTGCCATGCCCCGATGTTTCCGCCATCGGTTGGGGTGTGACAACGGTGGTGTTAGAAAGAGGAGAGCGGGTGAGAGAGGGGGGAGAAAGTAAGAGAAGGGAGTTGAGAGTGGTGTTTTGAAGTTTTTTTAATTATATATATATATATATATATATAAGTATCCGCTAAAATGAGAACCACCTCGAGTTGTAAGAACCGCGAGAACTTTTTGATCCGGGGCGAGGTGGACCAAATTTTTTTTTTCAGAAACGTAGATGCATGTATAAAAACAACATTTGTAAAAAAATTCAAAAAAAAATGTCGTGTGTGTGGTTTTGAGCACCACAAGTTTGTGTTTACGGGTACCGTAAATTTTCCGACCAGATTTACGGTACCCGTAAACACAAACTTGTGGCGCTCAAAACTACACACACGACATTTTTTTTTACAAATGTTGTTTTTACACATGCAATCTACGTTTATGAAAAAAAAAATTGGTCCACCGCGCCCCCTACGGTGTAGTTCTCACGGTTCTTACAACTCGAGGTGGTTCTCATTTTAGCATTCCCCTATATAAGTATATATATATATATATATAGGGTGAGAGTTGGCTACAAAGTTCATTTTTCCTATAAAGTGTACAAAGTCATAAAACCACCACAATTTCAGTCATAAAAACACTTAAAACCTACAAATAACAAGGTGTAGATTTCTAAAACGCCATATTTTGTGGGTTTTGTGTTGTGTTTTTTATGATAAGGCTTTGATTATCGAATGACTAACATTAGTGTGTTTTATGTTGATTATCATGTTGTGTTTTATATTCATAGTTCTACGATGGTGTGTTTGAAGTTTTTATAGACTGTTAGGGTTTAGATATTATGTTTTAGTGATCTTCACTCTGTTATTTGTGGGTTTTGAATGTGTTTTATGTCTGAAATTGTGGTGTTTTATGACTTTGTGCACTTTGTAGGAAAAATGGACTTTGTAGCCGAACCTCACCCTATATATATATATATATATATATATTAATGCTTAAAATGACCATTTTGCCCCTGAGGAAAAGGACAAAATAACAGGATTTTATAAGACAAATATGACCTGATTTCACTTTTGGACCAAAATGGCAATAAAATTGAAACCACAGATATCTAGATGCAAAAGGTTTGAGATTTGGACTAAAGTGGCAAAAGTGACCAAACCTCAGGGACCAAAATGGCAGTTTACTCATATATAATTTACGAACTTCTCTTTCCCTCACAAAACTACTGTTCCTTTTTTACTTTCAACCTCTTTACTTTTCATCTTCTAGTTTTCAACCCTTTTAGTTTTCATTTTTTTAACCCCAACACTTTCCACTTTCAGCTTTGCTCTCCTACACTTTTCATCTTTTAAAAATTTGTCGTTCTACATTTCGTTCTAAATCTTGCGAGTAAGCAAGCTACAACGTGTGTGGCTCAACGTTTTTACGTCTATTTTTTTGCTGTTTAACAGCCCGGTCATAACTCGCAGGTCCTTAGCCAACTTGGTTATTCTTTTACAATACTTTACGTTTTGGTCTAATTTTTACAAATTAACATACCGTAAAACAGGTATATGATTCAATATTTTTACGTTTACTTTTCGTTCATAAACCCTAAAGCCCAGGCACTAAATTCTAATACACTATTAGTAATACACAATGAAAATGAAAAGCGGGTCAGGTAAATATCCGAGATCCATATGTGAAGAAGATATTCTCCATTCCAACTCCAGCCAGCAATCGAGTCAGATCCCACTTCCTTGATTATTCTTTCTTTCTTCTGCACACAAATTTATGCGCTTTTCTTTCTTCTTCTTGAGGCAACGACAATGGCGACTGATTTCTGGACATCCACACACTAGTAACTAATCTCTCCTCTTCTAGGGCTTCATATTTCATATTATTGAGCTCAATTTGATTCAATCAACTGATTTTGCAGCAAGCAATTGCTGGACCAAGAGGAAGTGGATGTTGTACACCAACTTGACAAGGACAGAGGCATCACTCTTGAAGATTTCAAACTCATCAAGTTGCATATGACCAATTGTACGCTACCTTCTCTCTCTCTCTCTCTCTCAGTTTGCATGATATTGATTTCATCAACATGTATGAAAGAAATTACAATTCACTTGCTGAATTAAATAGGTGATCAATCATGTAGGATTTTTGTTAGATTATAACCTAACCGCCTTTTACATACATATGAACAACTAGCTAGTTGTTTTCGTCATACGGTCAAACATCAAGATTTAATTTTATCAAGTTAAAACTAGGGCTGTAACGTTTGGCGAACAGTTCGCGAACCGTTCGGCAGGAAGTTCGTTTGTGTATTAAACAAACGAAGATGAACAAGAAATTTCGTTCGTTTAGTTAAATGAACAACACATGAACAAAGGTCACGTTCGTTCATTTATGTTTGTGAACGTTCGGTAACGTGTTCGTTTGTGTTCGATAGTTCATTAGTGTGTTGTTTTTATATATTATTTAAATATTACAAGATCCTGACAAATAAAATATTTAATAAGTGTTTTATACGATCTATTCATGAACGCGTGTTTGTGTTTGTTTATTTTCATTTGTATTCATCAACGTTCGTTTTCGTTCGTCGTCTAACATTAACAAACAAACACAAACGAACAAGTTTATTTCCTTAACAAACGAACGCGAACATAAAATCTCGTTCGGTTGGTGTTCATGAACCGTTCGTCGTTTGCAGCCCTAGTTAAAACATTTCTGGAATGGATGAGTGCTTTTTGTGCAAGTACCTATTGTTGTTCTCAAGTTGCTATAAATAAATAAACTATTTTCATTGTCATGAAACTTTTGTTGTTCCGAATAAGATTTAATCTTTCATCCCATTGACTGTTTTTTTTTTTTTTTGGTTGTTACAGATATTGCAAGATTGGCTCAAAATGTGAAAGTGAGGCAAAGGTTAACTTTTCTATCTTAGTTGTTCAAGATTTTTATGCGTCTAAATCATTTGCTTTTTCATGAGTGCTAATGATTTGTAAGAATATATCTAAATCAGATATTTTTAGATGTTTGATTGGTAATTAAACATTTCTAGTGAACTGTGTAACACTTGCATATAAACGATTGATCATATGGTTCACTGTGTTAGTTAATATTTTCTTTTATTTCACTATCCTTTCTTTCTCATTGTGTTAGTTACTATTGCAGGGTTGTAGCAACTGCTGTAACATACATGAGACGTGCTTATACAAGGTATGTCATATACATCGAAACTCTCATATTTCATATTTCAGGTGTTCTTACAAAGTCATATTTGTCTGTGTCAGATATTCTTGAAATGAATATGATTAACGAGTTTCGAGGCGTTTTCCCTTTGCCTCACGAGGCGTAAGCCTTGAGGCGTAAGCCTCGAGGCATAAGCCTGAGGCGGAGTTAAAAAATAAATATAAATATAATATATCTTATAAAAAAAGTAATACTAACTAAATTCATCATCAAAATAATGAAAAACAGACATAAAAAAGACATAAATTGCTTGAAATTGACACAAACTCAAAAACATCAAAAACAAATATCAACCCCTGAGACGCACCCTTTTTAGGGCCTCAGCCCCTCTGAGGCGCACATACAGTATAAACCCCCTGAGGCGCGCCTCAGAATCGTTTTTTGGCCGTTTCGCCTCAAGGCGCACGCCTCAACCTTTTTTAAAACCATGACACTGATAATACCCTGTTTGTAAAGTGACTTGCTATGATGATGATGATGATGTTATCAGACCTATATTTAAACAATCTGTTATTATTTACTTGATACATTTTTCAATCTTGTAACACCTACAACCTAATTATAGCTAAATGGTTGCATTTATTTGGTTTAGGAGAAGTATGACCGAGTATGATCCACGCCTTGTGGCACCAACATGTTTATACTTGGCATCAAAAGCAGAAGAAAGCACCGTTCAAGCAAGGCTTCTTGTATTCTACATTAAAAAACTGCGTAAAATTCTTTTTCTTAAACTCAAACAAGATACTTTTCCAGTTATCAGATAGGTTTTGAAAGAGTTATCTTAATAACGCTTCACATGCCATATTGTGTTTGCAGATTCAGATGATAAGTACCGATATGAAATAAAAGATATCCTCGAAATGGAAATGAAAATTTTAGAGGCACTAAATTACTATCTAGTTGTGTTCCATCCTTATCGTGCGTTGTCTCAGTAAGTGTCTCTTGAGCCATTACTAGGGATGAGCATTTGGTACCGGTACCCATTTTCCCCGTTTTTCGGTACATGTACCAAACCGGTATATTCAGTACTGGTACCGAACGGGTACGATGCTCATCTCTACCCGTTACCCGACTCAGCCCTCAGCCCGCCCATTTTGCCACTAGTAATTTTACTCATTAGGGCGTTGGTTTCTCTTAACAGGTTGCTGCAAGATGCCGGGATGAGTGATGCAACTCAAATGACCTGGTAAGATATTAACTAGTATACAAATTGCGTACACCGTTTCCATAATTTACACATCTAATACTGATATTTTGTATTATATTGTTTAGGGGACTTATCAATGACAGCTATAAAATGGATTTAATTTTGATATACCCACCACATTCAATTGCTTTAGCTTGCATATACGTTGCAAGTATGCTCAAGGATAAGGACAACACAGCTTGGTTTGAACAACTAAGAGTTGACATGAATATGGTACGCGATTAAACACCCACATAAGGATTTAGTATAATGGAACTCTATTCTGTTTTTAAATTGGTTTTTTATATATATAACTTCCGAAAATAGAAACTATTTAGTAATGTGTGTTGCAAAAGTGTTACTTTGTTGATTGTTTTTTTTTTTCTTCTGATAGGTGGAGAAAGTTGCGACGGAAATACTAGATTTTTATGACAACCACAAAACAATAACAGATGAGAAAGTAAACGCCGCAATGCAAAAACTTAGCACCCGAACATAAAGTAATCTAGTAGGGTTAACTGCATATTATCTGTAACAATTGTAGAGTAGGACGTGAAGGGATCATAGATAGATTGGAGATGATTATATTCATATATCCTGCATCAGGTTGTATGAATGCTGATGTGGATATATATCATCTCTAACCAGATTAGAATTCATGTGTCTATATGTTGCTTGTAATTTAATGTGAAATTAAACAATGTATCATGTACCTTAAGTTGAACCAATATGTTAGGTTTTGTTAACCATCTTGTTTCTTGTTTTCATTTGTTTTATAAAACATGTATTTTTAGTGTTCTTTTATGCTAACCTACTGTATTAACAAATATTTTTTTTCTTGTTAACTCGACCAACGGAACTGAAATTTCCCCACTCCTTACAACAACTCTTGCCGCCAGCTGTATCGCGGCAGCAACCAACTATGATTTCTTTAACAAACTTATACACATCAAACCCTACACAATAAGGGTGGAGGAGGCACTTCTCATTACAACCCAATTCTACCCAAAAGGGAGGGGCACCCTCCTAGCTCAACCCACTACCCTTAACTCTCCTAGTCAACAGTCACTTTTTGATTCTTCATCTGGGTTGTGTAACTTGATAAGCAAACCACACCCCAAACCTCGCCAATGATCTCTAGATCAAGTGGTAAAATGCTTGCATTTCTCTTGAGAGATGCAGGTTCGACTCCTACTTGGTGCAGAGTGAGGCACTGGTGGGCAATGATAGGAGACCCAGGGAAACCTGGGTTGGATCGTTGAGCCAAACGGGTTTTACCGGTAATTTCACCGTCGTGCCTACGGGCGGGTGGGTTACCGGGTTTTCCCCGGAATTGGTGGTGGACTCGGGTTACTCTCGGAGTACTCCGTTTGTCCAGTGGGTGCCCCGAGAGTGCTCGGGATTGAGTTTGTTGGCCGTTCAAAAAAAATGGAAATGAAACCTCGAAACAGAGTCGACGGCTTATAAGCTCGTTCTTCGATAAATTGTACATTATCTTGAAAACTCGGTTTTGAATTAAATTTACATCAAATAGTGGATAAAAAACAAGTCGTAATGAAACATTTAGACTTTAATAAAACATTATAGAAGTTACAATTAAAAACAAAATATTCTTAAAATTAATTATAAACATTAAAGTAATAAAAAGGTTAAATTAGGCATGTAAACGAACCGAACCCTCATAAACTGTTCGTGAACTTGTTCGGCGGAAAGTTCATTTATGTTCGTTTATTTAATAAACGAACGAACATGAACAAAAAAATTTGTTCGTTTAATTAAATGAACGAACATGAACACACCTTGTGTTCGTTCATTTATGTTCGTGAACGTTCGTTTATGTTCGTTTATATTTTGGTAAATACATGAATAGATATATTTTTATAAATATTAGGTTTTCTAACTACTTATATAAAATAACTAATTAGTAATTGAGTTTCTAGTAATAAAAAATTAAATTTTAATTTTTTTCTTAAATCGTAACCTATCACTTACTTAATATTTATATAAAAAAAACTACTTAATTTTAGTATTTGTGAATCCTGATTTAAATGTGTTTTCAAATGAACTCTAATATATTAGACTTGTTTGTTTGTGCTCACTAATGTTACATTGGGTTTGTTTATATTTGTTCAATTACGTTCATTTGTGTTCGTTTATGTTTGTTCAATCATGTTAATTTATGTTTGTTTATTTTTTGTTGTTTATGTTCAGTTAATTTTTTGTTGTTTATGTTCATGAACTGTTCGTTTAGGCTTTAAATGAACATGAACATACCTGATTTCTTAATGAACGAATACAAACAAAAAAATGTGTTCGATTATACGTTCGTGTTCGTGTTCGTTTATAGGCCTAGGTTAAAGCAATGAAAAAAATCAAAGTAGCCCAAGTATCCAAATGAAAATAAAATAAAGAAAACTAAATTAATAAAATAAAAAATTTGAAGCAGCAAATGAATGAAAACAAAATATAGAAATTAAATTAATCAAAGTGGGCAAACATTAGGAATTGGGGTGGAGCCCGGGTAGCGTGGGTGCCCAACACTATTCATGCAAGTTCGCAAATGTTATAGTATAAATTCGCAAATGTTAAAGTATAAAATTGGGGTGGAGCCTGGGTAGTGGGTGCGCAACACCATTCATGCAAGTTCGCAAATGTTATAGTATAAATATAAATGTGAAAGGAGAAGATATATGTTGGATGCATGATACATGTACCAAGTTAATACTTGATCAAAATCATCAACCTCTTGTCTTTTTATACATACTTTGGTAACAAAACGGAGTTCCATAATAGTTGGGACAATGCTGTTCATATGTTCACTATAAACAAAAAGAAAAAAGATGTTTACAGAGACGTCTTACGGGCCAGGCCCGATATGCTTGAAGTTAGTTAGAAGCGGTCAACGGCAGTGACCCTGTTGCTGCTGGAAGTGAGAGGACATGGTCAAGAAATTAGGCTGCAGAGATGGCATTCTAAATCCGCCAGATTGAGGAACTCCCATTGTTGAATGAGGAATTGTACTGCTGTTTAATCAATCAGGAAAGATACATAAGTCATGAGATAACATCTATATTCGTAACATTGCAAAATCTTTATGGAAAATTAGAAAAATAGGTTGGCAGTTTCAGCTCATTCACACACACACGCGAGCGCGCACACACACACACACACACACACATATATATGGTTTAAATTATTATCTCAAATGGATTAAGGGGCTATTTGGCAACCTCTGAACCGGTAAGTGTTGAACCAATAAGAGGTATGTCCGGGTAAGAGGCTCTGAACCAGTAAGTGCTTTTTGGCTAAAGCTCTGAATAACTATGCAAAATGACTATTTTACCCCTCTGGACTATTTTGTGCTGAATGAAATGTATCTGGTGGTTGGCGGGTGGTGGTGACAGTTGGCGGTGTTGGTAGTGGGTGGTGGCGGTTGGCGGTGACAGGTGATGGTGGTGGTGGTTGGCGGTGTTTGTCATGGGTGCTGGTAGTAGTGGGTGGTGGTGGTCAGCGGTGGCGGGTGGTGGTGGTTGGCAGTGCTTGTCATGGATGGTGGTTGGTGGTGGCGAGGGCAAGGGCAAGGGTAAATCTGTCTCTTAACCATTCAGCATCATTTTATCACTTAATCATTAAGAGGTCAACTAAACCATTAAGAGGTGTTATTTTTGTGAACCAAACACCCTACCTCTTACTAATTCAAAGGTTCCATTAAGAGGCTACCAAACAGCCCCTAAATAAAAAAGAAATTGCCCAAAATCTAGTATGAAAAGCTATTGTCATTTTGAACTTCAAACCTGAATGCTAATGACAAGGAAGATTCCACAGGTGATGGAATTCCACGGTGCTCGCAGGGTAGGAGTGACCAGAAAACTGCAAGAAAAGGGCAGTTATTGTCAAATTTTATACTTCATAACAATAAAGACGACAAGTTATGTTTTATTTCTAACATGTCAAAGACACCAACCCGAACTCGTAAATCATGTTCTTCAAGATATTTAAATTATTGTTGAAATAATTATAATTTTGTAACTATTTGTACAAGCTGTTTGTAAAAAAGAAATTATAAAGTTTGGAAGAACAAAAGTGCTGTGGGTCAACGGTCAATACAATCTGTTTTGACTTGTACCAAAAAAAAAAAAACCTTGTCATTTTGACCCGTAACCCAACCTGCCCGGCCCACTAACTTTGCCACCTCTTATGGTAGTTAATCGCTATATCCTCCAAGAAGCATGGAGAGTGATGTTTTGTGGGGAATTTAAGTGATGACGGAATAGAAATGTACCAGAGTGTTGTGCTTCATCCTCATAATCTGAGCAAAACATAAGATCCTGCACGAAAAGATAAATTTTAGAAACAGTACAAAGCGTTTATCCCACAAAAAACACATTTGTAACTTCAAACTCACCTGTGTTCTGCTTCCAGTCTTACGGACCATTTCTGCATAAAAAGGAAAGAGAACGTAAAAACTAATTTCTTACAAAAAAGAAGTAAATTCATGATTATTCATATAATATATCAACATGTATTTCACATGGACTGGAGAAAAAGAGTCAAAATGTTACCTATATTGGAAACACTAGTGTTCACTGCGAGGGTCAAGCCCAAGAAACAATCATCCTTTTTGTGGCTGAAATCCCAGAGATTTAACTCAAGATTTGGTTGTGATCCTGCAGAATAATTAATTAATTACATGTCATCGTCATCATCATCCTACTATAACAATGACACTGGTAAATCTGTTTTAATCTACTCACCGATGCTGTCCATCGCCAGCTGAAGTGGATCCTCAAGTGGACGAGAAATCCACGTGTTACCCTATAAATCAAAGCATGTGAGATGATTTAACAGTAATCTTAAACATTGAGTCTAGCAAAAGGCGTGAACAAACATATTACATAGAAAAATGGATGCTGTAAGCACTCCTCTGCGGTTGGCCTCCTTAACGGGTCCCACAAACACAGTTGCTACATCCCAAAGAAACAAAAATCAAATCTGGAAAAATAATGTAGCTTACTGATTGAACAAAAGCCGATTAGAAGTGCACATAAGGCAGATTCTATAGAATACTACTCACCTTGATCAAATCAATGGCTTCTAAGCTTGCATTCGGGATCAAATCGGCAAGATTAGCAGGCATAATCTACACAGATACAGAGAAGGGATTTAAGAGAGGGGGGGGGGAGGGAGAGAGAGAGAGAGAGAGAGAGCGTGTGTGCGTGCGCGTGTTTGTGATTACTAGAGGTGGCAAGATGGGGGATTAGGTAACAGGTTCGGGTTGAAACATGTCTTTTTTAGTAAGAGTTGAAACAGGTTGGGTTGACTCTCAAACATGTTTTGTTCACTTTTACAAATAAAACATGATTAACATAATTTGATTCATTTCCCTTTTAGCTACTTTTTTCATTTGTCCTGTTTGAGATTAAAAAAAACAATAAAACACACACACAACCCAAATTGGCCCATAGTTGTAAATAGTGAATAGCGGACAACAGCGACAAGCTACCTATACGCTATTTAGTGATAGCGATGAGATAGCGGGCGCTATTTTATGTTTAGTGATACACTAGAATATAATTTTTGAAATATTTTATATGTGTGTTTGATCAAAATACGCTGCTTTCAGGGGCGGACCTATAGGTAGTTAAGGGGTGGCGTCCGCCACCCCTTGGTCGGAAAAAATTTGGAAAAATTAGTGTAAATTTTGGAAAAATTTGACGTTTTTTCGATTTCGTTACCGCTTATTTATAAAACGTTACCGCTTGGTCGGAATCCTAGATCCTCCACTGGCTGCTTT
>JARYGA010039516.1:0-53012 GCA_030545235.1 Helianthus tuberosus
ATCCTTCAAGATCCATGCTTAAACTTGTTAGATCCAAGCTTTAACATACTTGATCTAAACATAAAGACAAGTTATAACATCAACAACTTCATTACATACACTAAAAATTCATGTAATCACTTGTTTTCTTCATAAATATGTTAGATCTTCTCATTTTTATCATTAGAAGTTAAGTTGTTTAGATGGTGAAACTTGTACATAACATAAACATGACTTTTTTTAGTGATCAAGAAGCTTACTACTAGCTCTAATGGCTTGGGAAGTGGCACAAGAATGAAGAAGATGAACAAGGAAGAAATCAAGTGGTTAAAAGCTCCAAAGTGAGGTCCTTCAAGTTCTAGCACCTCACACCTTCTTAGATGGCCTTCATACACCTCCTAGTAGCCTTAGATTTCCTTGTAATGAAGTGAAAATGAGGTGTGTATGGGTGTGTGATGACGGGGGTAGCCCAAATCTCAATAAAATGATTAATATACATAACAGCTTAAAAGGTTAAAAGGTTGAGAGGTTCAATACGCGCAAACTCAGGAGAACAGTAAAAAGACAAGCATAGTGTCCGGTCACATCAACACTTAACGTCTGAACCATTTCTGCACAGACAGAACATGTGCACAGAGAACACCCTTTTGTCCGCAGGTCTAAACCCTTCAACCCCCAAATGGGAAAGTCCCTCACTGTAGCCACGGATCACTGGTCAAAGGCTTCCTCTTATAGAAGATTCTTTCCCTATAAATAACAGCCTCTTGCCATCCATTCCAGCCATTCCAGTTCAACTCAGATCACCCTTGATCTCTGATCTTACTTCTCCTCTCTAGAACTTGCTCCATGCTTGTTCTATTCTCGGCTCACTACAATATTATCTCACTTAACATAGACATTCTGGGTTGAACCCTTCAATCCAGAATTCAAAGTGAATAATAACAAAGTGATCCGCCTCCACGTGCTACAAATGTGGGGGGACCCCACGACCTGCGTTAGGCTAATCGAAACCTTGAACCCTTTTACCCCGGAGATATCGCTACAGGCCTTGGTCTTGTATTTGTTGTATCAACAAGTTGGCGCCCACCGTGGGGCTACGCCGCTTACTTTATCTTAAAGACCAGTTGTGTAGCTCCATTTTCTCTTTACATCATGTCTAAAAGCGAGTCTCTTGGTCAGGTAAATCAAGTGCCTAACAACACCGATTTAACACCAAATTCGGGTCGGATCTCACCGGTCTTATCTACGCCTCTTTCTACTCCCGGAAGTACTCCACCGGGATATGTTCCCGGAGTTCACTTCTTTTCAAACACAAACCCATCTCGGTCAGGGGTTGCACCTACTCAAATAGATGTAATGCATACACCGGAACACATAGATCTAACACCCGAGTGACTAGCAAGAAATTTCTTACAACTGAGATTTCTTCTCAACTAGCATGTGAGCTTAGAAAGGGAAAAAAGGGTGAGAATAAGACTAAAATTATGAGGAGTCTGAACCCTCATTATCACATGGCCGTCCATCTCTTCCTTTTAGCAGCTCACGTTCAGCCACATCTTACCTTGAAGCTGGTCCTAGTGTGACAGACCAACCACTCAAGCCCTTTAGCTTTTGGGGAGGCCAAGTCCAGCCGTTTTTCCCTTATTTACCTCCCAACCCGTTACAACCGGTGCACCTATGGGGCATAAAACCACTCTTGATCAATTATGGCAGTCACCAGCTTCAAGTGTTCCCCCTCCCATCGCTACTTCGTGAAAACAAGCTATGGCCACCCTGCCTTTGGCTCGAAGGTGCGGTCATGAGCACATCCATGGGAATGCCTTATACAGTAAGCCTTTAAGGCTTTAACCTTATGACACAGATAATGGCTTCAGAAAGCCTTTAAGGATTTAACCTTATGCCCTAGCCGATGACACAGATGATGGCACAATTTCCTTTGCAGCACGTGAAAGTTGGATGATGACACAGAAAGCCTTCAAGGCTTTAACCTTAATTTCATCAACCAAGTGCCAAACACTCACCAGGGTACCTCAAGCGGTAACCCAGCTTCAAGGGTAGTAAAATACCTCTCAAAACCTTACAAGCCCAACAACCTATCTTGCTTCTCCCAACAAATTGTTGAGTACGAGTTTCAAACCCAGATAAAGATGCTATCACGGTACTGAAGACTACCTCCAAATCTTCGTCAGGACTGCAAGAGTTGAAAAATGACTCAACTCCGAATGTTGTCTCATGTTCAGGTAAACCCTTGAAGGGTCTTCGCGCATATGGTTCAATGACCTTCCTGGACGAAGCGTTCAGACCTTTGACGATCTTAGCAAAAGTTCCTATAAAAACATGGGTATGTTAAGGACGCCACGATAATCTTCCAGATCAAACAACGTGATTACGAAAGTCTCGGAGACTTCATCGAAATTTGTCTTTCTATCCTATAATCAGGTTGAGAACCTAGCAAGAAACTCCATGGCAAGGGCCATGTAAGGGGATGAGCTCCCAGGCCACATTGCTCAATAGGTTCAAGGGTTGAATGGACCTATATAAGGGGTGAGTTCCTAAATCAATACAACTCCATGAGACTCATAGAAATCTTAAAAAGCATGTCTCATAGACGGGCTTGAACAGCCTGCACCAAATGTTCCTTAAGCCCTAACATTGGCTTACGAACCAAAAATACTCTAAGTGAATATCATACATAGGATAGAGGTTGTATCTTCTTGTTAAAAATACCCTAAGGCTAAGTGACTGCAGCACTGAACCCTTTAAGGTATAAATAACATAAGATGCACCACCCAAAACAAAGACAACATGCAAAATCAATGAAAACGCAAGGGAATAAATAGAACAACATAGCAAGATAAGTTAAAAATAGCAAGGGCCATACTGGCCATCAAACATAAAACATTGTCCACAAGCCTCCAAGGCTTTAACCACCAAGGGATCTAGACGGTTCCTTTAAAATAAAAAGATGTTCAAACAAACAACCCATAACATTGTTCGACATGCTAAGAAAGCTATGAATTAAGGCCTCATCTTCACTTAGCAACGTCAGGGATGGTAGACTTTGCTGCATCATCCTTCTTCGAACCTCCATCATCTGGGGTCTTTTTAGCCTTCCTCTTTTTCCTCCCTGCTGCACCCGTTGCCTCGGAGGCTTCAAGGCTTGAACCCTTTGAGCCCTCACCACCTTCAGAACACGTTTCCTCGCTATCTCCGAAGCAAGGACGTTTCTTCGAGAGGGACTTCAACACTTCGTTACAAACAGCCTCATTAAGGCCCTTGAGTTTTAGCTCCTGCAAGACAGGCAAAGGTTTACCAAAACACTCGGAGACTTCACCCACATAAGAGTAAATCAAATGCTCTATCTTAAAAACTGTTCCCATAATACTTTGAAGGCTTTGTGTTGAAAAAGAGAAGATTTTTTCTAAGGCTTCCTAGGTTCACAAATATTTGTAACCAGCAAACAAACCTTGGTGTCTCCCATGAACAAGAAGCTCGATGTACACATCACCCAAGACTTTTTTGAACTCTGACGAATGGAGAAGATAAGTAACCACTTGCTGGAATCCATCCTCAACGAGCCATTTATTATCACTAGTTTCCTGGGCAAATGAAGCCTTTAACCCTTCTTTCTCCTCTAAGAAGGCTCTTTTTCTAAACCTCCAAGGCAGCCTTATCGACCCTGACTTAAACCTTGTCAGCCTCCAAGCGTTTTTCCAACTCAACCATATCAGTCTTGTGCTGGGAAGAAAGCTCATCAATTCTCAACATCATCTTTTCTCCCTCCCAGCATAACCCTCTGCCTCCTTCTTTAGAGTAGCTAGTGAAGCATTCATCTCATCCCTCTTCTTCGAGAAGACATCATATTCTCACATCCTCTTGCGAAATCGGGATAAACCCTCTGGAAGCAAGGCAACAAGGTTATAAGCACCCATTACCATTTTTCGAAATCATCAGGTCATCATCCATAGATGAGCAAGAACCTCGAACAACAGGAGAATCAAAGTGGATAAGAACATCCTCACAAACGGATGAAGGCTTGAAGTTGTCACCAACTGTGACCTTCCAATCCGGCACATAAACCTTCCATGGATTAACATTGGTAGAACCTTCACCACCCTTCCCGGAACCCTTCAACCTCACAGCCTTTTTACCCGCCAAACCACCAAGGGCCGTCCCTTGTCCTTTTTTGATTTTCCCCAACCCCAACTTCTAAACAATCTGAAGCCTCTATGTCATTACTTAGTTCCAACGACTCAGAAGCTGATGGTTGGTCAGCAGTCTTTATCAAACAATAACTCGAACGACGAGTAGAGACTTCGGAAGCAACAAATTTGGTGAAACCCTTGACATTGGGAACGTTCACATAGCCTGAACCCTCGAACCTATGTTCAGTGCCCCTAACAACAACATCTTCGCCGGATGTAGCCTCGGCATCTCCAAACACATCAGATGTGTCATCGCTCTTGATAAAGTCTAAGGCAAACATAACTGCAACAAATAAAATATAACCTAAGCAGAAAATACAAAATATCATACCTTGATCATCTCTCACGAGCACAGGGTCACGACCCGGCTTGTCCCACAACTTGCTAACATCCATTAGCACTAAAAGATGTTCGGAAAAGGGACAAATCCTGGAAGGACACCCCCTAATAAACTTCAATAACCATCTATCTCCTGTTTGAAAGGTTTAAGCTCATTCAAAACAGCATAAGGGTGCCTCCAAACAAGCCTGAAAGGAACAATGGACTCAGAAATCCAGGAAAGTCGGTCCTTCCAAAAACCAAGGGTAGTAACCATAGACGAAATTAAACACACATCAACCTGAGATGTTTCAAAGGTAAAACAATCGCCGTTCTTGGCTAACTGGAAGAAATAGCGAAACAACAACAACGATGGGTCATACCCTATCGCTGGACACAAAACATCAAAGTGTAAAACCCTAGCAAGACCTTAAGGGTGCAACTGACCAAACGACACACGATAATACTCTAAAACATTCAGAACAAAGACCGAAAACGGATGACGCAAGTTGGAAAACTCAGCAATAAAGAGCAATCGAACCAACGGGACACTAATCGATCGATTTGCCAAAACCCAGAGCCACCGGATTAAACTTTAGATCGATCCCCCATTCTTTACAAAAAGCCTCAACTTCCTCTTGAGTGAGACAAGTTGAAGCCTTTAAGCCTTAAAGCCTTCAAGCCTTAAAGCCTATCACATCTACTATCATTCTGAAATCCAAATCTCAAAACTCAAACGCCTTAAAGCCTTGAAGCCTTTAAGCAATAAAAAATAATGTGTAAAAGTCAGAAGCATTTGAGTTTACATCCCAAACACCTCTGACTTGGGGGGCTGATGACGGGGGTAGCCCAAATCTCAATAAAATGATTAATATACATAACAGCTTAAAAGGTTAAAAGGTTGAGAGGTTCAATACGCGCAAACTCAGGAGAACAGTAAAAAGGACAAGCACAGTGTCCGGTCACATCAACACTTAACGTCTGAACTATTTCTGCACAGACAGAACATGTGCACAGAGAACACCCTTTTGTCCGCAGGTCTAAACCCTTCAACCCCCAAATGGGCAAGTCCCTCACTGTAGCCACGGATCACTGGTCAAAGGCTTCCTCTTATAGAAGATTCTTTCCCTATAAATAACAGCCTCTTGCCATCCATTCCAGCCATTCCAGATCAACTCAGATCACCCTTGATCTCTGATCTTACTTCTCCTCTCTAGAACTTGCTCCATGCTTGTTCTATTCTCGGCTCACTACAATATTATCTCACTTAACATAGACATTCTGGGTTGAACCCTTCAATCCAGAATTCAAAGTGAATAATAACAAAGTGATCCGCCTCCACGTGCTACAAACGTGGGGGGACCCCACGACCTGCGTTAGGCTAATCGAAACCTTGAACCCTTTTACCCCGGAGATATCGCTACAGGCCTTGGTCTTGTATTTGTTGTATCAACAGTGTGTGTTTCAGCCGAGACCAAGAAGAAAAGGGGAGAAGAAGATGAAGTGAAGAATGAGAAATGATGGTCTTGGTTACTAACTTGTGATCTTATAACAAAAAGTTCCAACAACATTATCTTCTCAAGATCTTATGCACCAAAATAAGGGGACAAGGGAAATAAAATAATGAAAAGGTAAGTGGGTCCCATTGGGGCCGGATATGGTGAAGGGCGAGGGGGGGGGGGGGTAAAGTGTCATTTTTGGGAAGTTGGGGGTTTAAAGTGCAAACGAGGGGGGTTTAAGTTAGTTTAAGTGTGTTTAGGTGTTTTTTGATTTTTAAGGTGTTCTAGCATCAATACTTGTTTAATATCATAAAAACATTACTTCTAGTCAAATTTTGATGTCCCGGTTATTGTCCGGTTGTTTGGTTCGTTACGGTTCGTTAAAGTGCTGAATTGTGTAGTTTCACTAAGTATGAAGCACCTTTTGTGGCAGTTTTAATTCCCGACACTTTGTAAGGTATTTTGGACCATAAAACATAAATTTTGCATGATATTATTGTGTTAAATAGCTGATTATAGCTGATTTGTGCTGATTTATGCTGAATTCTGCATTTAAAGTGCGTTTCGGATGCTTTTAAGTGCATAGTTTAGCTTCCGGAAAGTTTATATGTTAACCCTTGTATCCACACTTGGGTTTTAATATATTTTAGATGTTGGACCTATTCCTAGGCCCCAATTCTATTATCTGACTGGTTTCTGCAGAATTGCTGACACAACGTGTCTTACCGGTGAGTTTACTAGTCTTTCTGACGCAACGCTAAAGTAATTTATAAAGCAATATTTGGAGTATAAAACGTGCATGAATTCACATGTATAGCATATAATCTGGCAATGTTGACATTTAAGAACATAATTGCATATATTAAATAATAATTAGACTGTACGGAAATTACCGGTTTTGTGCCAGTTGTCACAGTAACAGCAGTGGTTCAGCATCTACTGCTCCTTATAAAGACTGATGGACTTATAGACTGATGAGACCTATCCACTTTTGAAGACAAAGCCCTGTTAAAGACAGGCACTTATGTACCTAAGGCCTGATCAACCAAAGGAAAACCACTGGTCAGTAACAACAGTGGTTCAGCATCTACTGCTCCTTATAAAGACTGATGGACTTAAAGACTTATGAGACCTATCGACTGTTGAATACAAAGCCCTGTTAAAGACGGGCACTTATGTACCTAAGGCCTGATCAACCAAAGGAAAACCATTGGTCAGTAACAGCAGTGGTTCAACATCTACAACGGATTCAACATCAGTATTTATGTATCAGTTTTTCTTATGTAACAGTGTTTAGTGTATCATTGTTTAGATTTTGTTACAGCTTCGATGATGGTTGTTAGATTTATGAAAATGTCTAACAATTTCAGATTGGGTATATTCATTCACAGTTTTATGATACTTCAGTGTCTATGATGAAAATTATGTTGCTTCCATGATTGACTGGTCCCCATGTTGATTCGATTAATGGTATGTTATGTATATACAATCTCTCAAGATAAACCCTAGAGTTTATGTATATACAATCTCCCCATGTTGATTCGATTAATGGTATGTTGATTTGATTAATGGTATGTTATGTAATTGCTACAGTTTGAATATTATTGTTATTATATTATATTATTGTTAATGTTCATTTTTAGTGACTGAGTACTGCTTTAATGAATTGGTTAGTAGGAAAACTGTTAGAATCTGTTGAGCAGTGTTCGCTTCAACAGACCTTATCATCCGTTGATCATTGTCTGTTAAAGCACTGCTGTTAAACATTCTTTGTTGAACTGCATCATCTGTTAGTCCATAGCAGAGGTTCTCTTTGACAGACCTTTGCTTGAACCGTCTCGGTGTTTATCAGCAGATGTTCATCATGATGCGTGTGTAAACAGATGTTTAAAATCCTCTGTTGAACTGTATCATCTGTTAAGGCACAGCAGATATTAGCAATCTATACTGTGGAATGATCAGCAGATGTCATGTTTGGCAGACCTTTGTTTCAACAGCAGATGTGAAAATGTTGAAAGATTGTATCATCTGTTAATTAACAGTAGATGTTAGCTTTATGATGCTTTTGTATTCATAGTCAGCAGCAGAGGTTGTGTTTATCAGCAGAGGTTGTTTGGAACAACAAAATTTGCTTGAACAGATTTTCTGTTTGACAGAGCTTTTGGTTTGTCAGAATTTATCTAAATAGAGGTCGAGTGCATAAATTTGTTTGTAGTAAGAGGTTAATTCAAGTGAAGTTATGAAAATGATCACCCATAAATTTGTTGAAGCCTTTTAAGTGTAGATGACTGCCCATAAATTTGTTGAAGTCTTTTAAGAAAAGCCTTTTAAGTGTCGATGACTGTCCATAATTTTGTTGAAGCCTTTTAAATATCCATGACTGCCCACAAAATTACAGAGTATAATTCATGTTGTAATGTATCATGAAGAGCCAACTAAAATATATGGAGAATGTACAACAAAGGTTTAAGTTAATATAAATAACAAGATAAGCATAGATGATTATAATTTAAATATTCGTAAGTAGTAAGTTTTCAAAATATAGAAGTTTGATACGTCACCATCCCATAATTTATCTCAAATGAGATAATACCAACAACCACAACTATCTGTAGACTTTCTTTAAGATCAACTTGGCTTTTTCTTCAGAGTAGACAAATTTGCATCTCATATTTCTATAGATGCCATTGGGCTTCGTGAACTTCTTGGTGAATTGATAAGCCGCGTATCTAAATCCCTTGCCATGCTTCTCCCGTCGAAAGTCAATTACAGTGTCAACTCCATTCAGATTTTCAACTGTCATCTTCAATGTTCTATGAATCCTTGATAAAGACGCTACTTTCACATTCAGATGCTTAAAAACAAATATAAAATAACAATAATTAATAAGAAATAAATAATGTATTTAAGTAAAGTAACAAAAAAAATAAACAACTTAATCGTAACAAACATTTAACATCCAAAGAATGAGGAATAATATATTAATAGAATAAACTTACAAAATGTTTGCTGAAGTACCATACGAATTATAAGGGGTATACATCAGGATCAGCTTCATAATCTGAGACAGCGGCATCAAAATCTGCGCCGTCGATATCATCGGATGATTCTTTCGATACAACATAATCACTATCAGAATCTGTGTCATTGGACTCTTCAACATCCGACTGGTGATCCAGATCCTCGGTAATTGGAGCAACTTCTAAATTGGGTGAGGAAGTATCGTCTATCGGACTGTCATTGGATTTGGGTGCAACAATCTCACATCCATTCAAATCAAAGGCAGTAAGCAGAAAGATGTAATCCGCTACGTATCTTAAAACAAGTACAATTCCTGTTTGCATACCCATGTAGTATATAACCTTTTCCCATCCATCGGTTATAAAGTAACAATTCCGAAGAGGATCACGTTGAAGTACTACATCAAAAGAGTCCCACTGATTCACATAGATCTTAAATGTCTCTTTAAGTTTACCAACTCCAATACTGACGTTAACTAACTCCTTGGGTATTAGCTGAACAAAAAGATATAAAATTATGAAATCAACAAAGGTACAGTAAAATTAACAACTATATCACTAATTACTATAGTAACATTTAAGTATTGGATTAAAATACCAAAACTTACCAACACGTCCTTACAAACATTAGTAGAACTATGGGAGAATGAATCCATACATCCAAACTTCCTCTCAAACGATATTGATGTGAACATAAAAATCATAGGGAGTTTTGTTGGATAATGATGAACTTTTTAAAAAGGTATCAGCAGATATGTATATGGTGCAGTTTTTCTAAATACCAACAGACATCCTTCTTTCAATGAAAGGTCAGAGACAACTGAGGACCATCATTCTTTTAGAGCAAAAGTTCCATTGTGTTTTGAGAATCGGTAATCCCATCTCATACCATTTACACACTCTATAACGCCAACGTTACCAGGAATTTCTTTGAGTAAATGATTGTTTGCAAAGTTTTGTGGTATTATCTGTTGAGTTCAAGTATTTAAGTATTGGCAAGTGTTATATGTGAATTAATTGTTAACAATAAAACTGTAGAAAATGGTTTTAATGTAATAATCTTACCAAGATTTTGGAATTAAGAGAGTCCAAATATTTATAAAAAGTCATCTTCCAAGATATGATGTTTCTGGTTAAAAATCAAAGAAAAAATGAGACAATGTATTTTATCAGATACTTCATTATTTATAAAGACTGTGATAACAAATATGAACCAACAATGTTTAACATATCTATGTCATTCAGATAACGCATTTAATATTTATCGATTTATATAGACTATATCAATAAATAAAGATTCCTTTAAAAACTGTAGAATCGATTACCACCGTCAATAACTATTTTTTTGCAAGTCCATAAATAAAAGATTTGTCATTTAATCATATTCTTTAATATCAAGTAAGAAAAACAACAAAATATACCTTATCGATTGCCTTCAAGAATCCAAATGTAATACCATATCAAAGAAAACTTCAAATCGGAAACATTATAAAAAATAAAAAAAGCTTGTAAAATTAAATTGATATATCATCTAAAACATGCAATACATTGAGAACAGTCTTCATAACAGTTGTTAATCATGTGCATATGAAACTAATGTATATACAAATTTTAATAAATACTATTATACCTTGATCGAAGTTATTGATGATGTCAAAAGTAAGAAGTATTCAAGTGGAGTGATTCAATATTGAAATGGACATCGGTGATTAAAACTTGAAGCACTTTTTATGAGATCAGACAAACAATTTTGTAAAGGGGATTTGGAGAGTCGTTAAAAAGGTAAATTATGTTTCTATCTACCTCTATGTAAAAAGGTAAACCTCCACTGGAATAATAAATTACATTTTACCGCCATTGAGATAAGGAAGTTACATTTTACCCCCTAATAATACAGCTGTCATTTTCAAATAATTCAAATCATTTTCAAATAATTCAAAGCATTTTCAAAATACTTTGAAAGTCTTTTTCTTGAGTGCTCAACAATCTTCTTCATTCAGATATTTGAAATTATGGATATAGATAATAGAATTTCAAGTATGTATGAACTGTTCTTTCAACCAAGTCCAAGTCAAGTCTGTGCTGAAGCAAGGAAAAAAAGGAAGCGTGTTCTGCAACAAAAGCGAAACAACAGTGGTTTTCATCGTACATCAACATCCGATTCTTTTAAAAGGATTCCATTATTAAACACTCCAAGTGGTATGTCTTATAGGTTTGCAAACAAAATTTTACAAGAAATACATATGTATATGTTATGTTTTGGGAATCCTTACACATGTTTCGTATTTTACAAGTTTCAACAACCAATGTTAAAAGAAGGAATGTGTATCATTTTCCTGCTTATGCTACTCCAAATATTAGTAGTAATTTGTTTCACCCATCTACAGAAGTAAAAGGTATACTTACTGCAGATATTTTTTGGTAATTTCAAAAAAAAATCACAATACGTTTAAAGTTCTTTTCTTGTGTAGTCAACAATCTTCTTCATTCAAGTATTTTAAATTATGGATACAGATAACACAATTTCAAGTAAGTATGAAGTGCTCCTTCAAGCAAGTCAACGTCAAAGCTATGCTGAAGAAAGAGAAAAAAGGAAGTATGTTCTTCAAAAAAAAAAAAAGAAACAACACAGGTTATCATCCTACATCAACATCTGATTCTGTTGAAAGGATTCCATTTTTAAATACTTCAAGTGGTATGTGTTATAGTTTTGCAAACAAAATTTAAAAGAAATATGTATGTATATTTTATGTTTTTGGAATCCTTACATATGTTTTATTTTACAAGTTTCAACCACCAATGTTGAAAGAAGGAATGTGTATCATCTTCCTGGTTATGCTACTCCAAATATTAGTAGTAATTTGTTTCACTCATCTACATAAGTAAAAGGTATACTTACTGCAGATATTTTTTGGTAATTTCAAATAATTTTCACAATACTTTCAAAGTTCTTTTCTCGAGTGGTCAACAATCTTCTCCATTTAAGCATTTTAAATTATTGATACAGATAACACAATTTCAAGTAAGTATGAAGTTGACCTTCAAGCAAGTGAACGTCAAAGGTGTGCTGAAGAAAGAGAAAAAAGGATGTTCTTCAACAAAAAAGAAACAACAGAGGTTGTCATCCTGAATCAACATCTGATTCTGTTAAAAGGATTCCATTTTCAAATACTTCAAGTGGTATGTGTTATAGTTTTGCAAACAAAATTTAAAAGAAATATGTATGTATATGTTATGTTTTTGGAATCCTTACATATGTTCTATTTTACAAGCTTCAACCACCAATGTCGAAAGAAGGAATGTATATCACCTTCCTACTTATACTACCTAAGATATTAGTAGTAATGTGTGTCACTCATCTACAAAAGAAAAAGGTAAACTTACTGCAGATATTTTTTTCTAATTTAATTATGAATTGTAGTTTTGTACATTTATTTTATATACTTTTGTCTTATAAGATTCATCAAGAAAAATCTCGTTAAGGAATGTACATCATACTCCTTTTGGAAGTACTAAGCAAACATCCTATTTTGTTGAGAGGACTCTATTATAAGATATTACAAATTGTATGTTTTAAATATTTGGAAACAAAATATTTGTTTAATCTTAGTTTTTATGAATTGTTATATATGTCTTATTTTACAAGCTTCAATATATGTGGAATATCTAAAATTGAATTATCAATGAGTGAAGAGATGTTAGCAGATTCTATGGTTAAGAAGATTCATTGAATTTCTAAAGGTATAAGATACGAATGTAAATTCCTGTTAAGTTTTAAATATGTAGATAACTTATGTTGACTTATAAATTTGCTAAGTCTGTAGATTATATTGATCATGGAGATGCCATCTTTGTGTGTTCTAAATGTGATGCAATGTTATGGGAAGATGAAATGCTTAGGGGAAATAAAAAACGTAAGAAAACATCCTATTCTCTTTGTTGTTCAAATGGAGATGTTGAGCTACCACCACCGCCTACACCTCCTCCATTACTACGTCATTTATATAAAAGTCATACCTCACAGTCTCGCAATTTCATGGATAATATTCGAGCATATAACATGATGTTTTCCTTCACATCTCTTGGTAGGAAGGTTGAGAAAAGTTATCAGAGAGGTAAAGGTCCTTATGTATTTAGACTACAAGGTCAGAATTATCATCGAATGGGTAGTCTACTTCCGGACGATGGGGAAGAACCCAAATTCTCACAGCTTTACATATATGATTCACAAAACGAAGTAGTAAATCATCAAAAAGCAGTAAGGTAATTTCTTTATGATAATTATGGCATTTATGTATATATATTTTGCTTCTCATTATATTTACATTCATTATCATTTGAAATGAATGTAAATTTTAACATTTTATATTTCTGGTAGTTCTCAGATAGAATCCAAAACAACAAGAAACAATCAGCTTGATAGTACAACCATCAAGGGTCTTAACGATATGTTGGATTCTTGCAATCCTCTTGTCCAGTCCTTCAGAATGGTAAGAGATGGTTTTCAAGAAAATGAGTTTCAAGATGTAAGCTTGAAGCTTATTGGAACAAGAGATAAGGATGGAAGAGTTCACAATTTGCCAACAGCATCAGAAATTGCTGCGTTAATAACTGGTGATTTTGATGGACCATTTGATAAACGGGACCTTGTTGTTAGAAAGAAGTCTGGTGGTCTTCAAAGAATTAGTGAGCTTCATCCCTCTTACATTGCTTTGCAATATCCACTTATTTTCCCATATGCAGAAGATGGTTATAGAGTTGATATTAAACATAGAGGAATTACGATTGATAATGAGGTACTTAGAACCAATATTACAATTAGAGAATTCTTTTGTTACAAAATTCAAGATAGACAGAATCAGTTTTCATTGTTACTTAATGCGAAAAAACTATTTCAGCAGTTTTTGGTTGATAGGTACACGATGATAGAATCTGCCAGGTTGAATTATATAAGGACACAACAACCTAAACTTAGAATGCAAAGTCTTAAGAACTTGAATGCTACTGTTGAAAGTGGAGAGAATAATGCCTCAAGTTGTGGTAAACCTATACTATTACCTTCATCATTTACTAGTGGTTCTAGATATATGATGCAAAAGTACTTGGATACTATGGCAATTTGCAAGTCTGTTGGATATCTCGATTTATTCATAACAGTGACTTGTAATCCAAACTGGCCTGAGATTTACAGGTGTTTGCACGATAAATCTCTTAATGCTGAAGACAGACCGAATATTATCTCTAGATTATTCAAGTGTAAATTGGATTATCTTATAAAAGATTTCAAGAAAGACAAATTCTTTGGTGATATACAAGCAGGTACCCTTTAGTTATATTTTTTACTTTGAACATCTAATTATATTTATCTAACAACTCACTGTTGAAAAATTTCAGTTATGTATACAGTGGAATTTCAGAAGCTGGACTCCCACATGCTCACATATGTTTGTTCTTGGATGCTGAAAGCAAATTTCCAACTGCATCTGATATTGATCGTGTTATTAGTGCTGAGATACCAGATAAAGAAATAGATCCTGAATTATATGAGCTTGTCAAGCAATTTATGATTCATGGACCATGTGGTACAGACAACCCACTTTGTCCATGTATGGTTCAACAAAAAATTTCTAAAAAGTTTCCCAAAAAATATGTAGATGAGACTTGTGTTGATTCTGAAGGATATCCTGTATATCGTTGTCACACCCCGACCACGTGAGACAACGAAACGTGACGGAAACGTCGGGGAGTGTTGTAACAGAATTAATGTTTCACAACCATGGAAATTAAAGTTTCGTTTTATTCATCAAACAAGCGAGTTACATTGTATTTAAACAAGAAACAAAGAGTACATAACATAAATTAACTAGTTCTTGTCTCGTTTTAAGTCACTAAGGCACAGGTCCGCCTAAGTATGTCTTGATAAGTCCTATGCATCATCTCCTGAAAACACATGTGAAAATAGGTACGTCAGCATAAAAATGCCTGTGAGATACATAGGTTTTGAGAAAATAGGATTCATGACTTATGTTTGAGAAAATGTTTAGTCATGAACCTTGTAATTTGCTTTGTCTTGTAAATCATTTGAAAAACGATAAGATCAGATGATATGTATAAATAAGAGAATAATGTATGGTTAAATGAATAACCATGTAAGATGAGTTTGTATAAGATAAGTTGTTTGTAAATCAATGTCTTGTGAAAAGTATGTTATTTATATAAAATGTTATATGTCTCAAACTGAAATGATTCAAATAACGCTATGACATGTAATACCATACAAACACTTATATATAGGAAGTACCAGCGGCGTATCCACCATGCTTGTATCATATTACACACGCCTTGTTACTTAATCACTTACTCAAACCAAACTACCAAAGTAAAATGTTCATGTCTAATGTAAATCATGTAATGTGTATCCAAAATGTAAGCATGTGATGAATAACAAATGTACTAAGTATGATGAACAATGCAACAAATGGACATACATAGCATGTGAACTGTACTAAGTATGCAACAATAGACATACATAGCATGTGACGTGAAACAACTGTACTAAGTATGCAACAATAGACATACATAGCATGTGACGTGAAACAACTGTACTAAGTATGCACACAATGGGCATACATAGCATGAAATGTAATGTAAAACATGTACTATAAATGTACTAATGAACATAGAAAGTATATGATGTGAAAGCATGAAAGTAACAAGTAGGCACATGTGTTCCACCCCAAAACGTTTGGAAAACAGTAAAAGAGGGGTCTATGTACTCACTTGAGATTGCTCAGAAGTCCTAAGATAACCACCAAGCAATGCTAGAGATCACGGATATCAAACGGCACCTAATATAGGTAACTATGTTAATAAACCGGACCTAAATCGGAGGATCGGATAGAATGAGGGTTCGTAAATCAAACGAGTGTGGAGACTCGTGTAATATGGTTTATCAAAGCCTACATACTAAATGAAACCTATCCTAAGTGCTTATGACCCATTACAACCCATTAAGGTAGTTTATGCTACTTTAACGCGTTGTGCGCGCAAAAGCGCACTCGAGACGTCTAACTAGCCCTATGACAAGTGTTATATGCCTAAACATGTTACATAATCAGTTATGTGACAAACGTTTAGGTTACATATGCTTAATTACCAATTATACATGAAAAGGGTATTCTGGTAATTCACCTAAGGCATATAAACTACCTATCATACAACTACTCAAACGATGTGACCATAGGGTATAACCTCGGAAGGTTATTCCCTATATGCTATGGTCCTAAAGTATTTGGTTGGATCCTAATGATCGACCAAAATGGGTCGGGTTCGAAGGTATAAGCGATTTATTAGATCGCTTACCCTTACGACCCTAGACAAGCACAAAACTAAAAGTGACGAGCTAAGCATGTTAAAACATGCTTAACTAAGTTTGAAAACAAGTTTGGTATAAAAAGAAACGGTTTTGATACCTAAGAGTAGCTTGGTTACAAAATACACACGAATGCGCATTTTGACCGAAACTACGGCTCGTCACTGAGCCTAGACAACGTGGTAATCAGTAGGCATAGTCACAAGGGACTATAACCATCGTGATTACGCTCACGTTGCGAAGTTCAAACGAACTTCGCATTGACCATAAACTGGTCAATGCAGAAAGTCAAACAAATTTTGACTTTCGGACTCGGAAAGCAATAAAAGAACGAAGGAACACTTACAAAGGGTCCCCGAATGCTAATCTCGGTCCAAGTAGCTCAGGTATGAAACAATGGTTTCAACTTAGAGCTTCTCAAATCAAGATTCTTGTGGGTTTTACAAATGAAGGCAATGGGGTATTTATAGGATTCGTAGAGCTGTTAAGATTGTTTCTTGGAAACCGTGCTTTGATCTTGGCCATACATGTGCACACATGGTTTTGTAATACCATGTGCACTCAATACCAGCCCATAGATTCCCCAAAACCATGTGCAACAAGTGGAACGGACCAGATTCGATGTTTCTGCCAAGTTTCTGCCCAGATGAGGTGCTCGCGTAGCGCCACTGGTAAGGCATTAAGTGCTCGCGCTACGCTAGCATGTGCCATATTCAGAAAAGTTTCAAAAATGGCAGAAATGGTCCCTGCAGCCCGTTTAAGCTATTTTCGATGCGTTTGAACCCCGTTAACCTCATTTCAAGGCTCTAAAATGAAGTTAAAGTATAGGGAACTCAAAACATGCTCAAAAATATCTCGGATGTCGGTTCGTTCCGTACGGTTGCGTTGTTCGGTTAATTACGACGGGAGTCGTAACGAACGCAAAAACGGTCCAAATTGCGCGATGAATGGATTTTTGACAAGCCAAACACTAAAGCATAATATTATAATGCTTACATAAATTTTTGGAGGTCCGGATGTATTCAGAACGTAAGATATGCGCGAAAGTGCAAACTTGTGCACTTTTTGACGCTTTTAGTCCCTGAATGACCCAAAAGTTTATTTTAGCACACCGAACCCCTCAAAGCCTATTTCTAAGCTATATAAAGGATATTTAAGGTGTGTTTAACTTATGGTCATGTTCCGGAATGTTCGTTACCGTTCAAATTGGCATACTTTCGCAGTTTGTCAAGTTTAGTCCCTATAAGCGAATTAACTTGTTTTTGCCATACCAAGGCCTTTAAAACTTATTTCTAAGTTATGTAAAGGTTATTTAAGGTATGTTAAGCCTATTTCACTATTCCGGAGTGTTCGTTGGATTAAACTGGTTATATTTACGCATCAGAGCGCGTATAACCCTCCAGAAAGCGATTTAAAGCTTAAAATCGAACAAGAGTTGATATGTGCAAACGATACACATATTTTTACAAATCCCAAGTATGAAATACAATATTTCATTGGTTTGGCATTTGTTTGATGGTTGAAGTGACACAGGTGTCACAGTCTCCCCTACTTTAGGAAATTTCGTCCCGAAATTTAATTCTAGAGGAAACTTGTGGGGACGACGGTGATGTTTTCTCTTTGAATGAACCCCTTGAACCCTAAGTAGAACTCTAGGCCATGATAGGGTTCTTAGCGAAATTGTCAATCCCTCAAAGTGAAGTCCTTGTAGCAGCAAAACATGGAGTTTCAAACTATGGATAGGAGAACGTTTCCCATGAAGACTTATCATAGGAAACTTAAATTCACGATTGGGAAGTGTAAGATAAAATGACATCGGTCAATGTCCAAGACTTCTCCCGTATCATTACTCTTGCCACTATTGGTCTTTACACATGACAAAACTTCCTGTGGTTTCTATGCACTGAATTCCATAATTATGTAGGCCTCCATAATTACGTACTTCCTTGCACAGTCCGCATAGTTCATTTCATAATGCGTATGGGAAAAAAATCAAACGAATAATCCTGTGGTGATTTAACTTGACTGCAATAGATTCTCTTTAACTAGGTCGTCTTTAACTAGATTGTCGAACCAATCTCTTCAGCTAAACTACCCAAGAGGAATATTTAACTACATCGACGTAGGATGTCTTTAACTAGATTGTCGAACCAATCTCTTCAACTAAACTACCCAAGAGGAATATTTAACTACATCGACGTAGGATGTCTTTAACTAGATTGTCGAACCAATCTCTTCAACTAAACTACCCAAGAGGAATATTTAACTACATCGACGTAGGATGTCTTTAACTAGATTGTCGAACCAATCTCTTCAACTATATCAACACATGTTGTCCTTAAACTTTGGAATATTACTTTATAATCCAAGGGACTTAACTACAACGTAGAAATCCATTAAGGATTTAAGATAGTACCTTTTTGAATATCCTACTACGAATCCCTCATATGAAGGTATGAAAGATTCTACGAGGATTTGGATAGCGAATATCCAGTGTATACAAAAACACAAAATGCATAAAAGGAAAGACAAGATGCATAAACACATAGTCACATAACCACAAAATTGTTTATCTAGATCTTTAATTTGTAAGTTTTGTTTTGTTAATTACGTACATGCATTTAAAGCACACTAGGAATCCATTTCATGGATTTCATTTGGTACTTTAAACATTAGCAAGAATCTAACTATGAAGATAGAAAGATCTTCCAAAAATTCGATTTCGTTTTCAAGAAAACGCAATATTCAAATTAAGGTACAATAATTTGAATATACGAAAATACCCTTAGGTACCCTATTAAGAATTTATAGTGGTACTTTGGGTATTCGTACAGAGTTGTAACTTGCGCCTTGTACTTCGTTTCCTTGGAAGAAACGGGTACTTTGGATTTCCATGGAAAATGCAAGAGATAATAAAATGGAAGAAATTACGGGGTAGTCTGTTCTTCAAGGAATACGGTTCCTTGATTATTGGTATTGTAGAGGATACGTTGTTTATACATGCCATCACATTTGTACATTGCAATGTAAAATAAAAAGATTTATTTATAAACAACAACAACTGTTTCATGGACCTTGACTACAAAAGAAAATAATACATAAGGCTTGATTATTTCTAAACACATTGTCTTCTAGTCGGTCCGATGCTCATCCCTGCGCTGGATTCACATTAGCAAGCTTTGGGCAATTTCTTCGGAAATGGCCCATCTCGCCACAGTTGAAGCAAGGTCCTAGTGGAAGACGAGCTTGAGCAGGATTTACTTGAGGTTGGTTTGGACCACCTTGGTTTGGGGTAAATCGACAAGCATTTGCCAGGTGACCGAGTCGCCCACATGATGCACATAAACGACACTGTAGGTGAGCTAAGTGGTGTGCATTACATTTGTCGCATATCGGTGCAGTACCGGCATAAGGTTTCTTTGCAGGAGGTTGAGTTGGTTGGTTGCGGGTGTTTTGGTTGGGTTGAGCAGCAATCGCACAATTCTGCGAAGCCTTATGCTTCTTAGACTTCTCAGGGGATCCAGTCTGTTCATCCATGGTCTTTGATTCCTCGATTGGCTTCTTGTCACCCTTTCGAAAAAGCTTACGTTTCTTGATCTGAGATTCAGTCAAGGTTGCAGCTAGCTCAATGGCCTGCCTAACCGTAGTGGGGTTACTACCAGTAACAATGTCCTGAACTGAGTCAGGGAGACCATCAATGTATTTTTCGATCGCCTTATCCAAAGGCGTAACCATGGTAGGACACAACAGGCTCAGCTCCTCATATCGATCAGTGTAGGCTCGATGTTCACCGCTGTCTTGCTTAAGATCGTCGAATTCCCTTTCCAAGGCCCTGATCTCGTGACGAGGACAGAATTCCTTCATCATCAGTGCTCGAAGTTCTTCCCAAGTTTGGGCCAGTGCCACTTCGGCACCCCTATCTCTCACCACACCGTTCCACCACGTCAAAGCTCGTTTCTCAAAGACACTAGATGCGAAATCTACCTTTCGCTCGTTTGGACATTGAACATGCCTGAAGGTGCTCTCTAGACTCTCGAACAATTGCAGAAGTGCAGTCGCTCCTTGAGACCCAAAAAACTTTGATGGCTTAGCCGAGTTGAACGTCTTGAAGTTGCAGAGGGCATTATTGTTGTTGAGAGCTTGGTGACATTGAGCAACGATGTTCGGGATTGCAGCAGTCATTTGCTGTGTAATGACAGCTGCCAGCTCTTCAATAGATACCGGATTTTCGCGTCGTGGAGGCATTCTAAAAGGGGAAACAAGAGAGAAAACAAATGAAATGGCATTGGGTAAGTATAGGATGTTACAATTACCGAACAAATCATGGGTGATGGTCATTTGTTTGAACCACGAAGCAAACAAACAACACAAAGGCTGAGCCAAAGCAAATAGATCCTCATAATGTATCACGAAGACATGCTCGCCTATAAGTGGACACTCACCCCAAGAGTTCCCAGGTAAGAGTGACTGGTCTAATTATGTGGATTTGTACGAACACTCTAGCCTTAGACAGAAAACCCAGGGTACAGGCATCCACTCTTCCAGTTTGCACGTGTTCACACTATTTAGGACCCAAAACTTTAACGAGAGTTTTGAAAACTCAAAGGGGTTCGAAACCTTATAACAGAGGGTTCAAAACCTTACAATAGAGGGTTCAAAACCTAGTAATCAATCATCCTAGAACAGATGATTAGTTTTCAAAGCGGTTTTGAAATTTATGTTCTTGTTGTGGTCGTCGCCTAAGGATAGGTGACGGTATTGTTTTATGACTAAACGCAAGTAAACTCGCGTTAGGGTCCTAGGAAGGTTATAGACTAGGTCAAAGTATTACTAATAACCTAATTCCCTATAACCATTGGCTCTAATACCATCTTTTCTGTCACACCCCGACCACGTGAGACAACGAAACGTGGCGGAAACGTCGGGGAGTGTTGTAACAGAATTAATGTTTCACAACCATGGAAATTAAAGTTTCGTTTTATTCATCAAACAAGCGAGTTACATTGTCTTTAAACAAGAAACAAAGAGTACATAACATAAATTAACTAGTTCTTGTCTCGTTTTAAGTCACTAAGGCACAGGTCCGCCTAAGTATGTCTTGATAAGTCCTATGCATCATCTCCTGAAAACACATGTGAAAATAGGTACGTCAGCATAAAAATGCCTGTGAGATACATAGGTTTTGAGAAAATAGGATTCATGACTTATGTTTGAGAAAATGTTTAGTCATGAACCTTGTAATTTGCTTTGTCTTGTAAATCATTTGAAAAACGATAAGATCAGATGATATGTATAAATAAGAGAATAATGTATGGTTAAATGAATAACCATGTAAGATGAGTTTGTATAAGATAAGTTGTTTGTAAATCAATGTCTTGTGAAAAGTATGTTATTTATATAAAATGTTATATGTCTCAAACTGAAATGATTCAAATAACGCTACGACATGTAATACCATACAAACACTTATATATAGGAAGTACCAGCAACGTATCCACCATGCTTGTATCATATTACACACGCCTTGTTACTTAATCACTTACTCAAACCAAACTACCAAAGTAAAATGTTCATGTCTAATGTAAATCATGTAATGTGTATCCAAAATGTAAGCATGTGATGAATAACAAATGTACTAAGTATGATGAACAATGCAACAAATGGACATACATAGCATGTGAACTGTACTAAGTATGCAACAATAGACAAACATAGCATGTGACGTGAAACAACTGTACTAAGTATGCAACAATAGACATACATAGCATCTGACGTGAAACAACTGTACTAAGTATGCACACAATGGGCATACATAGCATGAAATGTAATGTAAAACATGTACTATAAATGTACTAATGAACATAGAAAGTATATGATGTGAAAGCATGAAAGTAACAAGTAGGCACATGTGTTCCACCCCAAAACGTTTGGAAAACAGTAAAAGAGGGGTCTATGTACTCACTTGAGATTGCTCAGAAGTCCTAAGATAACCACCAAGCAATGCTAGAGATCACGGATATCAAACGACACCTAATATAGGTAACTATGTTAATAAACCGGACCAAAATCGGAGGATCGGATAGAATGAGGGTTCGTAAACCAAACGAGTGTGGAGACTCATGTAATATGGTTTATCAAAGCCTACATACTAAATGAAACGTATCATAAGTGCTTATGACCCATTACGACCCATTAAGGTAGTTTATGCTACTTTAACGCGTCGTGCACGCAAAAGCGCACTCGAGACGTCTAACTAGCCCTATGACAAGTGTTATATGCCTAAACATGTTACATGATTAGTTATGTGACAAAAGTTTAGGTTACATATGCTTAATTACCAATTATACATGAAAAGGGAATTCTGGTAATTTACCTAAGGCATATAAACTACCTATCATACAACTACTCAAACGATGTGACCATAGGGTATAACCTCGGAAGGTTATTCCCTATATGCTATGGTCCTAAAGTATTTGGTCGGATCCTAATGATCGACCAAAATGGGTCGGGTTCGAAGGTATAAGCGATTTATTAGATTGCTTACCCTTACGACCCTAGACAAGCACAAAACTAAAAGTGACGAGCTAAGCTTGTTAAAACATGCTTACCTAAGTTTGAAAACAAGTTTGGTATCAAAACAAACGGTTTTGATACCTAAGAGTAGTTTGGTTACAAAATACGCACGAATGCGCATTTTGACCGAAACTACGGCTCGTCACTGAGCCTAGACAACGTGGTAATCAGTAGGCATAGTCACAAGGGACTATATCCATCTTGATTATGCTCACGTTGCGAAGTTCAAACGAACTTCGCATTGACCATAAACTGGTCAATGTAGAAAGTCAAACAAAGTTTGACTTTCGGACTCGGAAAGCAATAAAAGAACGAAGGAACACTTACAAAGGGTCCCCGAATGCTAATCTCAATCCAAGTAGCTCAGGTATGAAACAATGATTTCAACTTAGAGCTTCTCAAATCAAGATTCTTGTGGGTTTTACAAATGAAGGCAAGGGGGTATTTATAGGATTCGTAGAGCCGTTAAGATCGTTTCTTGGAAACCGTGCTTTGATCTTGGCCATACATGTGCACACATGGTTTTGTAATACCATGTGCACTCAATACCAGCCCATAGATTCCCCAAAACCATGTGCAACAAGTGGAACGGACCAGATTCGATGTTTCTGCCAAGTTTCTGCCCAGATGAGGTGCTCGCGTAGCGCCACTGGTAAGGCATGAAGTGCTCGCGCTACGCTAGCATGTGCCATATTCAGAAAAGTTTCAAAAATGGCAGAAATGGTCCCTGCAGCCCGTTTAAGCTATTTTCGATGCGTTTGAACCCCGTTAACCTCATTTCAAGGCTCTAAAATGAAGTTAAAGTATAGGGAACTCAAAACATGCTCAAAAATATCTCGGATGTCGGTTCGTTTGGCCGTACGGTTGCGTTGTTCGGTTAATTACGACGGGAGTCGTAACGAACGCAAAAACGGTCCAAATTGCGCGACGAATGGATTTTTGACAAGCCAAACACTAAAGCATAATATTATAATGCTTACATAAATTTTTGGAGGTCCGGATGTATTCAGAATGTAAGATATGCGCAAAAGTGCAAACTTGTGCACTTTTTGACGCTTTTAGTCCCTGAATGACCCAAAAGTTTATTTTAGCACACCGAACCCCTCAAAGCCTATTTCTAAGCCATATAAAGGTATTTAAGGTGTGTTTAACTTATGGTCATGTTCCAAAATGTTCGTTACCGTTCAAATTGGCATACTTTCGCAGTTTGTCAAGTTTAGTCCCTATAAGCGAATTAACTTGTTTTTGCCATACCAAAGCCTTTAAAACTTATTTCTAAGTTATGTAAAGGTTATTTAAGGTATGTTAAGCCTATTTCACTATTCCAGAGTGTTCGTTGGATTAAACTGGTTATATTTACGCATCAGAGCGCGTATAACCCTCCAGATAGCGATTTAAAGCTTAAAATCAAACAAGAGTTGATATGTGCAAACGATACACATATTTTTACAAATCCCAAGTATGAAATACAATATTTCATTGGTTTGGCATTTGTTTTATGGTTGAAGTGACATAGGTGTCACAATCGTCATCATCAAACAATTAATACAATAGTAAAGAATGGTGTGATACTTGATAATAGATTTGTAGTTCCTTACAATGCCCTCCTGCTCAGAAAGTATCAGTGCCACGTTAACGTTGAATGGTGCAACCAGTCAGGTTCTATCAAATATTTGTTTAAATATATTAATAAGGGGCCTGATAGAGTCACTGCTTCTGTTTTTCAAGCCAATAGCACCAAGAATCATACGGAACAGAATGTAGCTGTAGATGAGATAAAAGCATACCTTGATTGTAGATATATCTCTGCTTATGAAGCTGCTTGGAGAATATTCATGTATGATATACATTATAGATCTCCAGCTGTTGAAGTATTACCTTTTCATTGTGAAGATGGTCAGAGTATTGTGTATAACGATCATGATAATTTGTGTGATATTGTTACTGATCTAACTGTGAAAATGACAATGTTCACAGAGTGGATGAATTGTAATAAAGTCGATGAATTTGCCAGGACATTGAGGTATGTTCAGTTTCAGGGATATTATGTATGGAATGCTAAAAATCGCAAATGGAATCGAAGAAAGCATCCGTATGGATCAATTGGGAGGATACATTATGTCCCACCATCACTTGGTGATTGTTATTACCTAAGGATTTTACTGAATCATATTAAGGGACCAACCTGTTTTGAAGATATAAAAACAGTTGATGGGCAGGTTTTTCTGTGACACCTGTGCCTCCACCGCCATCAAACAAATACTGTATCAATGAAATATTGTATTTCATACTTGGGACATGTATAAATATGTGTATCCTTTGCACATATCAATTCTTGTTCGATTTCAATCTTTAAATCGCTTTCTGGAAGGTTATACGCGCACTGATGCGTAAATATAACCCGTTTAATGCAACGAACACTCCGGAATAGTGAAATAGGCTTAACATACCTTAAATAACCTTTACATAACTTAGAAATAAGTTTTAAAGGCTTTGGTATGGCAAAATCGAGTTAAATCGCTTACAGGGACTAAAGTTGACAAACTACGAAAGTATGCCAATTTGAACTGTAACAGACATTCCGGATCATGGCCATAAGTTAAACATACCATAAATATCCTTTACATATCTTAGAAATAGGCTTTGAGGGGTTCGGTGTGCTAAAATAAACTTTTGGGTAATTCAGGGACTAAAAGCGTCAAAAAGTGCACAAGTTTGCACTTTCGCGCATAACTTACGTTCTGAATACATCCGGACATCCAAAAATTTATGTAAGCACTAAAATATTTTATTTTAGTGTTTGGCATAAGAAAAATCCACTTGTCACGCAATTTGGATCGTTATTCGCGCTTATGTGCATTCCATCGTAATTAAGCGAACATCGCGATCGTACGGCCAAACGAACCGACACCCGAGATATTTTTGAGCACATTTTAAGTTCCCTATACTTTAACTTCATTTTAGAGCTTTGAAATGGGGATAACGGAGCTTAAACGTGTCAAAAGTGCATCAAATAGCAAGTTTGGAGGTTCAGGGGCCTGTTCTGCCATTTTTGAAAGTATCAGACCTGCAAGGTCCTTGCGCACCGCAAGGTTCTAAGTCTTACGGTGCGCAAGCAGGGGTCAGACAACAGAAACTTGTTTAAACAGCTGTTACACTCTCCTAATCCCAATTGCACTTGCCTCTTCATGTTAATGAGGGGCCATTTTGGTGTTCCATGGGAATTCCAACAAGTGTAGGGGTGAGATTAAAGCTCAGATATCGAGAAACGATCCTAATGGTCTTGCATATCCTACAAATACCCATCCCATTCATTTGCAAAACCCACTTGAAATCTGAGAATTCTCTAAGTTGGGGTGTTTCATCACCTCATACCTGAGAATACTTGGATTATCAATCTTGCGGGGACCCTTTGTAAGTGTTCTTTCATTCTTTTCTTTCGTTTTAGCGTAAAAGTCAAACTTTGTTTGACTTTCTGCGTTGACCAGTTTATGGTCAATGCAAAGTTTGTTTGAACTTCATAACGTGAGCGTAATCACGATGGTTATAGTCCCTAGTGACTATACCTACTGATTACCACGTTATCTAGGCTCAGTGACGAGTCGTAGTTTCGGCCAAAATGCGTGTTATTGCGTATTTTGTAACCAAACTACTCTTAGGTATCAAAACCGTTTGTTTTGATGCCAAACCTGTTTTCTAAACTTAGTTAAGCATGTTTTAACATGCTTAGCTCGTTACTTTTAGTTTAGTGCTTATATAGGGTCGTAAGGTATGCGATCTAAACAATCGCTTATACTTTCGAACCCGACCCGTTTGGTCGATCATTAGGATCCGACCAAACACATTAGGTGACCATAGTTTATAGGGAATAACCTTCCGAGGTTATACCTTATGGTCACGATGTTTAGTTAGTTGTATGATAGGTAGTTTATATGCCTTAGGTAAATGACCAAAATGCCCTTTTTACGCCAAAATTCATTTTAAGCATATGTAACATAACTTTTGGTATCTAAACTGATTTGGTAACAATATTAGACATGTTAAGGCATATTTTACTTATCATAGGGCTAGTTAGGCATTCCGAACGCGTTTTACGCGAACGACGCGTTAAAGTAGCATAAGCTACCTAAACGGGTCGTAATGGGTCGTAAGCACTTAGGTTAGGTTTCATTGTAGTATGTAGGCCTTCTTAAACCATATTACATGAGTTCCCCTACTCATTTGGTTTACGAGCCTCATTCTATCCGATCTTCCGATTTAGGTCCGTTTATTAATGTAGATACCTATATTAGGTACCGTTTGATATTCGTGACCTTCTAGCCTTGCTTGGTGGATATCTGAAGTCTATTGAGCAATCTCAAGTGAGTACATCGACCCCACTTTTACTGTTTTCCAAACATTTTGGGGTGAAACACATGTGCCAACTTGTTACTTTCATGCTTTCCTGCTTTCACATCATATACTTGCTATGTTCATTAGTACATTTATAGTACATGATTTCATTGTGTTTTGCTATGTATGCCCATTGTGTGCATACTTAGTACATCGTTTTACATTACATTTCATGCTATGTATGCCCATTGTGTGCATACTTAGTACATCGTTTTACATTACATTTCATGCTATGTATGCCCATTGTGTGCATACTTAGTACATTGTTTTACATTACATTTCATGCTATGTATGCCCATTGTGTGCATACTTAGTACATTATTTTACATTACATTCTATGCTATGTATGTCCATTGTGTGCATACTTAGTACATTTATTATTCATCACATGCTTACATTTTGGTATGACATTTGGTTTGTTTAAATGGGACAATGTACATTCATTAACACCGATCATGCCGCTCGGTAGTAGGTAGTAGTACCATAGGACTTGACAACTCCCATTCCTGAAATCCCGGGTTTGTTTGGATTGGAAGGAATGACCGAATCCGAATACAATTCTAGGTGGACCTTAGACTTTGTGCTAGGGTTTATTCTACAGTCGCAAGGCTTGGATGTATGAATTTTTACAATACCGCATAGATGTTTATATCAGTATAGCATGCATTTTGTTCCACAAAACATAACTTTGATTTAAACCATGTTTTACTTCAATACCTTGTTTTTGTGCATTTTACATATTGTTAAGTTGATATATTTCACTTACCATACATGATATTTTGGATACACATTACATGATTTACATCAAACATAAACATTTTGACATTGATATACACAATTCGTGATTTACATTAGACATGGTTTTCACATAAACATTTTGACATTTGATTATACATAAACATTTCTACAATTGTTAAACATTACATCTTGGTGGTTTGGTTTGAGTAAGTGATTTAAGTAACGAGGCGTGTGTAATATGATACAAGCATGGTGGATACGCCGCTGGTACTTCCTATATATAAGTGCTTGTATGGTATTACATATCGTAGCCTTATTTGGATCATTTTAATTTAGACTTATAACGTTTTATACAAATAACATACTTTTCACAAGACATTGTTTTGCAAAACAACTTATCTTATACAAACTCATTTTACTTGGTTATTTATTTAACCATACTTTATTCTCTTATTTAACATATCATCTGATTTTATCACTTTTCAAATGATTTACAAGACAAAGCAAATTACAAGGTTCATGACTAAATATTTTCTTAAACATAAGTCATGAATTCTATTTTCACAAAACTTATGTATCTCACAGGCATTTTTATGCTGACGTACCTATTTTCACATGTGTTTCAGGATATGATGCATAGGATTTATCAAGATACACTTAGGCGGACTTGGGCCTTAGTGACATTAAAAGATGCAAGACTAGTTATTTATGTTATATTTCATTGATTGTCAAGACATTGTAACTCTTTTAATCAATAAAACAATATTTCAATTTCCATGTGTTATGAAACAATGATTCTGTTACAACACTCCCCGACGTTTCCGCCACGTTTTGTTGTTTTACGTGGTCGGGGTGTGACAGAAAAGTTGGTATCAGAGCCCATGGTTATAGGGAATTAGGTTATTAGTAATGCTTTGACCTAGTCTATAACCTTCCTAGGACCCTAACGCGAGTTTACTTGCGTTTAGTCATAAAACAATACTGTCACCTATCCTTAGGCGACAACCACAACAAGAACACAAATTTCAAACCGCTTTGAAAACTAATCATCTGTTCTAGGATGATTGATGACTAGGTTTTGAACCCTCTATTGTAAGGTTTTGAACCCTCTATTGTAAGGTTTTGAACCCTCTGTTATAAGGTTTTGAACCCCTTTGAGTTTTCAAATCTCGTCAAAGTTTGGGTCTTATAATGTGAACACGTGCAAACTGGAAGAGTGAATGCCTGTACCCTGAGTTTTCTATCGAAGGCTAGAGTGTTCGTACAAATCCGCAGTATCGGACCAGTCACTCTTACCTGGGAACTCTTGGGGTGAGTGTTCACTTATAGGCGAGCATGTCTTCAGTGATACATTAATATGATCCGTTTACTTTGATTTGTCACCGTCTCATTTGTTTGCCTTAAGTAACAAACAAATGATCGCAAATTCTTATGCATTGCCATTCTGTTTTGTTTCATTTTCTGATAACATTTCATTTGTTTCCTCCTATATCCTTCGTTTCCTCCAGAATGTCTCTTCATCACAACGATGCCCAGATATCCGAGCAGACAGCCAAATTTGCCCAGCGAATAGGCGAAGTAGTCCAACCAACCAGCTCAACCCCCTGCTAGGAAGCCATACAACGGAACTGCACCCTTGTGCAACCAATGTAGCCTTCATCATCACGCTAGTGTGAAGTGCCGCAAATGCCAAATTTGTGGACTTATAGGTCATACAGCAAGGGTTTGCCCAACTACAGCTGCACCAAATCAAGCTGGCGACAATCCTGCTCAAGCTCGTTTCTCACCAGGGTCCTGTTACAACTGTGGCGAGATGGGCCATTTCCTAAGGGATTGCCCAAAGCTTTCTAATTCAAATCCAACCCACGGATGAGCAGTTGGCTGACTAGAAGATGTTGCTGTCTTATGCTTTTATTCTTCTGTTTTCTTGTAATGTGAAACAATCTGTTTTGTTTATAAATAAACTGTTGTTCACAATTCTGGTATATGAGTGTAGTTACATGTGTGTATGACTTTTCCTATGATACCTACATCAAGGAACTATATTCCTTACAAACTACTCTTGCGAATTTTCCCATTCTTGCGTTTGCTCATGATTCCCTTGGAAAAATTCTAAGTACTCGTTTCACACTAAGAAACAAAGTACACGAAATAAAGTGACATTACGAGTAAATGTGCTTTTTGCACATCCGTGCCTTTGAATCCTTGGTTAGATAACTAAGGATATTTTCAAATCTCATACCCATTACGTTTTGATTTTTCAACATGCATAACATAAGTTTTTCAAAACAACCTCCATGATTTCAAAAACATTGTCTATGTTTTCAGAAATAACCTTCATGATTTCAAAATGTTATTAATACAATATATTGTCTTATCAAGTGCATGATTTCAAAAGCATCATTCATGTTTTCCAAAAACCTTATACATAATTTCAAAATTCATCTCGCATAATTTTAAAACATTTTTACCTAATACACCTACTTTATGATTTCAAAAGTATTATATATAAGGTTTCAAAAATATTAAACACATTTTTAAAAGAAACCCCATGCATAGTTTTCAAAATATTTTTTTCTCATACATTGACTTAACCTTCAAATTCTGCTTCATATGTCGCCTTGACATATCTAGCATCTCAACTTCATAAGCATTTTTACTTCATGTTTTGACTTAAGCACATCCAGTGCAAGGTTTCAAAACATCTTCAACTTCTAAAATCCATATGGGATCTTTTTATCTTCACATTTAGACCCTTGTGGATGATTATCATTCAAATAAGAGTCCTTAGTTGGATTCCTTATGTACCTAAATTCGAACATTTCGGTTCCTTATAATCGAAATCGAATTTTCCTTTTAAAAATCTTTCTATCTTTATAGTTAGATTCTTGATAATGTTTAAAGTACCAAATGAAATCCACGAGATGGATTCCTACTGTGCTTTAAATACATATGCTCTGTTAGCAAAACAAATCAACAAATTAAAGATCTAGATAAACAATCCTTGTGGTTATATGAGTATGTGTTTATGCATTTTGTGTTTTGTATACTATGGATATTCGTTATCCAAATCCTCGAAGAATCTTTCATATCTTCATATGAGGGATTCGTAGTAGGATGTTCAAAAAGGTACTACCTTAAATCCTTAATGGGCTTCTATGTAATAGTTAAGACCCTTGGATTATATAGTACCACTCCATGATTCATAAGAGACCCTTTTAGGGGTCTAGTAAAAAAGATTGATTCAAAAATCTGGTTAAGAATGACATGTGATGATATAAGCTGGAAAGACTCCTTGGTTGTCTATTAAAATCATTTATTGATGATTTAATAAAAGGGACCCTATGGTGGTCTAGTCACACTCATCACAGGTTTGTTCATTTGGTTTTCCCCTACACATTATAAAATAGACTGTGTGAACTATGCAAGGAATTATCTAATTATGGACGCGTACATAATTATGAAATTCAGTGCACGGAAACCACAGTAAGATTTATTATGTGTAAGAACCGATAGTGGCAACAATAACGAAATGTGAACAATGTACAGGAGGTATGGTGGACGCACCAATGACGCTTCATATACTTGTATATAAGTATCCCTCTTACATTGCAAGCATGATGTTATTAAAGTTACTAGAAGTTCAGAACCCTAACCAATGTTGTTCGATCTTTTCAACTTCATGTTTTAAACTCTCACAAGTTTCCTCTAAATAAAAATTTCGGGACGAAATTTCCTAAAGTAGCGGAGACTGTGACGCCTGTGCCTCCACACCCATCAAACAAATACTGTATCAATGAAATATTGTATTTCATACTTGGGACATGTATAAATATGTGTATCCTTTGCACATATCAATTCTTGTTCGATTTCAAGCTTTAAATCGCTTTCTGGAAGGTTATACGCGCACTGATGCGTAAATATAACCCGTTTAATGCAACGAACACTCCGGAATAGTGAAATAGGCTTAACATACCTTAAATAACCTTTACATAACTTAGAAATAAGTTTTAAAGGCTTTGGTATGGCAAAATCGAGTTAAATCGCTTACAGGGACTAAAGTTGACAAACTACGAAAGTATGCCAATTTGAACTGTAACAGACATTCCGGATCATGGCCATAATTTAAACATACCATAAATATCCTTTACATAGCTTAGAAATAGGCTTTGAGGGGTTCGGTGTGCTAAAATAAACTTTTGGGTCATTCAGGGACTAAAAGCGTCAAAAAGTGCACAAGTTTGCACTTTCGCGCATAACTTACGTTCTGAATACATCCGGACATCCAAAAATTTATTTAAGCACTAAAATATTTTATTTTAGTGTTTGGCATAAGAAAAATCCATTTGTCACGCAATTTGGATCGTTTTTCGCGCTTATGCGCATTCCGTCGTAATTAAGCGAACATCGCGATCGTACGGCCAAACGAACCGACACCCGAGATATTTTTGAGCACATTTTAAGTTCCCTATACTTTAACTTCATTTTAGAGCTTTGAAATGGGGTTAACGGGGCTTAAACGTGTCAAAAGTGCATCAAATAGCAAGTTTGGAGCTTCAGGGGCCTGTTCTGCCATTTTTGAAAGTATCAGACCTGCAAGGTCCTTGCGCACCACAAGGTTCTAAGTCTTACGGTGCGCAAGCAGGGGTCAGACAATAGAAACTTGTTTAAACAGCTGTTACACTCTCCTAATCCCAATTGCACTTGCCTCTTCATGTTAATGAGGGGCCATTTTGGTGTTCCATGGGAATTCCAACAAGTGTAGGGGTGAGATTAAAGCCCGGATATCGAGAAACGATCCTAACGGTCTTGCATATCCTATAAATACCCATCCCATTCATTTGCAAGACCCACTTGAAATCTGAGAATTCTCTAAGTTGGGGTGTTTCATCACCTCATACCTGAGAATACTTGGATTATCAATCTTGCGGGGACCCTTTGTAAGTGTTCTTTCGTTCTTTTCTTTCGTTTTAGCAGAAAAGTCAAACTTTGTTTGACTTTCTGCGTTGACCAGTTTATGGTCAATGCGAAGTTCGTTTGAACTTCATAACATGAGCGTAATCACGATGGGTATAGTCCCTAGTGACTATACCTACTGATTACCACGTTATCTAGGCTCAGTGACGAGTCGTAGTTTCGGCCAAAATGCGTGTTATTGCGTATTTTGTAACCAAACTACTTTTAGGTATCAAAACCGTTTGTTTTGATGCCAAACCTGTTTTCTAAACTTAGTTAAGCATGTTTTAACATGCTTAGCTCGTCACTTTTAGTTTAGTGCTTATATAGGGTCGTAAGGTAAGCGATCTAAACAATCGCTTATACTTTCGAACCCGACCCGTATATAGGGAATAACCTTCCGAGGTTATACCATATGGTCACGATGTTTAGTTAGTTGTATGATAGGTAGTTTATATTTTATATGCCTTAGGTAAATGACCAAAATGCCCTTTTTACGCCAAAATTCATTTTAAGCATATGTAACATAACTTTTGGTATCTAAACTGATTTGGTAACAATATTAGACATGTTAAGGCATATTTTACTTATCATAGGGCTAGTTAGGCGTTCCGAACGCGTTTTACGCGAACGACGCGTTAAAGTAGCATAAGCTACCTAAACGGGTCGTAATGGGTCGTAAGCACTTAGTTTAGGTTTCATTGTAGTATGTAGGCCTTGTTAAACCATATTACATGAGTTCCCCTACTCATTTGGTTTACGAGCATCATTCTATCCGATCTTCCGATTTAGGTCCGTTTATTAATGTAGATACCTATATTAGGTACCATTTGATATTCGTGACCTTCTAGCCTTGCTTGGTGGATATCTGAAGTCTATTGAGCAATCTCAAGTGAGTACATAGACCCCTCTTTTACTGTTTTCCAAACATTTTGGGGTGAAACACATGTGCCTACTTGTTACTTTCATGCTTTCCTGCTTTCACATCATATACTTGCTATGTTCATTAGTACATTTATAGTACATGATTTCATTGTGTTTTGCTATGTATGCCCATTGTGTGCATACTTAGTACATCGTTTTACATTACATTTCATGCTATGTATGCCCATTGTGTGCATACTTAGTACATCATTTTACAATACATTTCATGCTATGTATGCCCATTGTGTGCATACTTAGTACATTGTTTTACATTACATTTCATGCTATGTATGCCCATTGTGTGCATACTTAGTACATTATTTTACATTACATTCTATGCTATGTATGTCCATTGTGTGCATACTTAGTACATTTATTATTCATCACATGCTTACATTTTGGTATGACATTTGGTTTGTTTAAATGGGACAATGTACATTCATTAACACCGATCATGCCGCTCGGTAGTAGGTAGTGGTACCATAGGACTTGACAACTCCCATTCCTGAAATCCCGGGTTTGTTTGGATTGGAAGGAATGACCGAATCCGAATACAATTCTAGGTGGACCTTAGACTTTGTGCTAGGGTTTATTCTACAGTCGCAAGGCTTGGATGTATGAATTTTTACAATACCGCATAGATGTTTATATCAGCATAGCTTGCATTTTGTTCCACAAAACATAACTTTGATTTAAACCATGTTTTACTTCAATACCTTGTTTTTGTGCATTTTACATATGGTTGAGTTGATATATTTCACTTACCATACATGATATTTTGGATACACATTACATGATTTACATCAAACATAAACATTTTGACATTGATATACACAATTCGTGATTTACATTAGACATAGACATTAGACATGGTTTTCACATAAACATTTTGACATTTGATTATACATAAACATTTCTACAATTGTTAAACATTACATCTTGGTGGTTTGGTTTGAGTAAGTGATTTAAGTAACGAGGCGTGTGTAATATGATTCAAGCATGGTGGATACGCCGCTGGTACTTCCTATATATAAGTGCTTGTATGGTATTACATATCGTAGCCTTATTTGGATCATTTTAATTTAGACTTATATCATTTTATACAAATAACATACTTTTCACAAGACATTGTTTTACAAAACAACTTATCTTATACAAACTCATTTTACTTGGTTATTTATTTAACCATACTTTATTCTCTTATTTATACATATCATCTGATTTTATCACTTTTCAAATGATTTACAAGACAAAGCAAATTACAAGGTTCATGACTAAACATTTTCTTAAACATAAGTCATGAATTCTATTTTCACAAAACCTATGTATCTCACAGGCATTTTTATGCTGACGTACCTATTTTCACATGTGTTTCAGGATATGATGCATATGATTTATCAAGATACACTTAGGCGGACTTGGGCCTTAGTGACAATAAAAGATGCAAGACTAGTTATTTATGTTATATTTCGTTGATTGTCAAGACATTGTAACTCTTTTAATCAATAAAACAATATTTCAATTTCCATGTGTTATGAAACAATGATTCTGTTACAACACTCACCGACGTTTCCTCCACGTTTTGTTGTTTTACGTGGTCGGGGTGTGACATTTTCAAACATTTAAAGATGCATGTTTTGCACGGGGACTGTTGGATGATGATAAGGAATATGTTAATGCTGTCAAAGAAGCTAGCACATGGTCAACCGGAGATTTATTGAGCACTTTTTTTATAATGTTGTTGCTGTCAAATTCGATATATCGTCCTGGTGTTTTTTGGTCGGAAACGAAGTCCCTGTTATGTGAAGACATTCTGTATCAGCAACGAAAGATAACTGGTATTGCAGGTAATGTGATTATTTTATTAAAGTTATATACAAGTAAATTAAAATTATGAAATAGCTCTGTTATTGGGAAAAAAACTAATACTTTTTTCAACATTTGTTTTAGATTTGGATCCTCAACAAGAAGAACTTGAAAATATCTGTCTATCTGAAATTGAAAAGTTTCTACTTACCAATGGAAGTACAATGAGAAATTTTGATGATATGCCCAGTGTTCCGGACAATTATGTTTCATCTTCGAATAATCGATTGATAATGAAAGAATTATCATATGACAGACTAGCTCTTCAAAGGGAACATGATGGTTATGTAAAGTGTTTAACTGCCGAACAGGAAAGGATATATAAAATTGTTATGGAAGCGATTGAAAAAGGTGATGGAGGTTTGTTTTTTGTATATGGTTATGGTGGAACTGGAAAGACGTTTCTTTGGAAGACATTCTCAGCTGCATTATGATCAAAAGGTGAAGTTGTATTGAATGTTGCATCCAGTGGAATTGCTTCACTTTTGCTGGATGGTGGTAGAACTGCTCATTCAAGGTTTGTAATTCTAAACAACATTAATGAGAATTCAATCTATTCGATAGAGCCTAATACTAAGTTAGGTGATTTAATTAAAAGAGCAACATTGATTATTTGGGATGAAGCACCTATGACTCACAAGCATTGTTTCGAGGCTCTTGATAGAACAATGAAAGACATATCATGTTCCAGTCAACCGAACATGCAATCCAAGCCGTTTGGGGGAAAGGTCATTCTATTTGGTGTTGATTTTAGATAAATTCTTCCGGTAATCCCTAAAGGTACCAGAACAATGATAGTCAATGCTTTTTTGAATTCTTCTTATATATGGCGGCACTGTCAAGTACTAAAGTGTCACACCCCGACCACGTAAAACAACAAAACGTGGCGGAAACGTCGGGGAGTGTTGTAACAGAATCATTGTTTCACAACCATGGATTAAACAATTTCGTTTTATTTAATTAAATGTATTACATTACATTGGAATTAGAAACAAAACATGAACAAATAGACTTTTATTGTTATTAAGTCGCTAAGGCCTCGACCGTTCCTATGTGAGCATGCATCAATATCATCAACTATGGTACCTGAAACACATGTGAAAATACGTCAGCATAAAAATGCCGGCGAGTACATAGGTTTTATGTGAGTGTAAGATTCATGGCTCGTTTTTCATGTTGCAATACTTATTTAAAAACCTTATTTTGAAAAGTATAGTATTGCGACATAATTAACCAACTCAAATCAAGTTGGATATGATTTATAAAATCTCGTAGCCATGATTCTTAACTCCAAAACATTTTGTTTTATTAAATCAAATCGTAAAACATCTCGTAGAAACTCGTTAATAAGACTCGTATGGTTTATATTATTCAGAAAACATAATTGTGTGACATTGTTTCAAAATCGTTTACCCAAGTGATCTAGATAACGCAACGATATATAATGTGTTAAAAGCACTTATATATAGGAAGTACCGGCGGCGTATCCACCATGCTTTTAACACATTACACCCGCCCCGTTACCTAATCACTTCCCTAACCCAATGGCTCAAACAGTTACAAATGGTTCACATAAATCAAATGGTTACAAACAGTTCACACAAATCCAACGATTTCAAATGGTTCACATACATCAAATGGTTACAAATGGTTCACATACATCCAATGATTTCAAATGGTTCACATACATCCAATGATTTCAAATGGTTCAAAACGTAAAACAATTGTGCTAGCGTGTTAAGTGAACATACATAGCAAGACATAATGAAATAATGTACTAATAGTGTACTAAAGAACATAGCAAGTATATGATATGAAAACATGGAAAGCATGAAAATAACAAGTAGGCACATGTGTTTCACCCAAAAAAATTTGGAAAACAGTTAAAGAGGGGTCTATGTACTCACTTAAGGATGCTTAGAAGTCTTGAATAACAACCAAGCAAAGCTAGAGGGATCACGGAATCAAACGGCACCTAATATAGGTAACTATGTAAATAAACGGACCTAAATCGGAGGATCGATAAAATGAGGTTTCGTAAACCAAATGAGTGTGGGGACTCATGTAATATGGTTTAACAAAGCCTACATTCTAAAACGAAACCTAACCTAAGTGCTTACGACCCATTATGACTCGTTAAGGTAGCTTACGCCACTTTAACGCGTCGTTCACGTAAAACGTGTTCAGACCGCCTAACTAGTCCTATGATAAGTAAAATATGCCTTAACATGTCTAATATTGTTGCCAAATCAGTTTAGATATCAAAAATTATGTTACATATGCTTAAAATGAATTTTGGCGTAAAAAGGGCATTTTGGTCATTTACCTAAGGCATATAAACTACCTATCATACAACTACTTAAACGACGTGACCATAAGGTATAACCTCGGAAGGTTATTCCCTATGCAACTATGGTCACCTAATGTGTTTGGTTGGATCCTAAAGATCGACCAAACGGGTCGGGTTCGAAAGTATAAGCGGTTGTTTAGACCGCTTACCTTACGACCCTACATAAGCACTAAACCTATAGTGACGAGCTAAACATGTTAAAACATGCTTAACGAGGTTTGAAAACAGGTTTGGTATCAAAACAAACGGTTTTGATACCTAAAAGTAGTTTGGTTACAAAATACGCAAGAATACGCATTTTGGCCGAAACTACGACTCACCACTATGCCTAGATAACGTGGTAATCAGTAGGTATAGTCACAAGAGACTAAAACCATCGTGATTATGCTCATGTTATGAAGTTCAAACAAACTTCATGTTGACCATAAACTGGTCAAAGCAGAAAGTCAAACACAGTTTGACTTTCACGCGAAAAAGAACGAAAGAGGACTTACAAAAGGTCCAAGAACGTTTGGTCGTATGGTTGCGTTGTTCGGTTAGTTACGACGAAACACGAACGAATGCGAAAAACGATCCAAATTACGCGACGAATGGAATTTTATCATGCCAATCACTAAAATAAAATATTTTAATGATTACATAAAGTTTTGGATGTCCGGATGTATTCAGAACGTAAGATATGCGCGAAAATGCAAACTTATGCACTTTTTGACGCTTTTAGTCCCTGAATGACCAAAAAGTTTATTTTTGCACACCGAACCCCTCAAACCCTATTTCTAAGCTATATAAAGGATATTTAGGGTATGTTTAACTTATGGTCATGTTCCGGAATGTTCGTTACAGTACAAATCGGCATACTTTCGCAGTTTGTCGAAATTAGTCCTTGTAAGCAAATAAACTTGATTTCGCCACATCAAACCCTCCAAAACTTATTTCTAAGTTATGTAAAGGTTATTTAAGGTATGTTAAGCCTATTTCACTATTACGAAGTGTTCGTTGCATTAAACTGGTTATATTTACGCATCAGTGCGCGCATAACCTTCTAGAAAGTGATTTAAAGCTTGAAATCGAACAAGAATTGATATGTGCAAAAGATACACATATTTATACAAATCCCAAGTATGAAATACAATATTTCATTGGTTTGGTATTTGTTTGATGGTCGCAGAGGCACAGGTGTCACATAAAGCTAACTGAGAATATGAGATTAAGAGTTAGTTGTCAGGAAGCAGATTTGAAAGAAATAAAGGAATTTGGAGAATGGATTTTAAAGCTTGGTGATGGTCTGCTTGCTGAAGAAAATGATGGTGAGATTGATATTGAAATACCAGATGATTTACTTATTCATGACCAAGTCAATCCTATTTCTTCTCTCATTTCATTTATATATCCGGACATGAATAAGTTTTTGTGGGATTTAACGTATTTCCAACAAAGAGCGATTCTTGCTCCAACTAATCAAGTAGTGGATTCAATAAATAAAGAGTTGTTAGAGAGTCTGCCTGGTGAAGAAAAGATTTATTTTAGTTCAGATAGTTTATGCCAATTAGAGGAAGAATCAGAGCTTAATATGGCATTGTTTCCTCCTGATGTGTTAACCAATCTTCATTTATCTGGTTTACCTGACCATAAATTAGTACTGAAACTTGGTGCTCCAGTGATGTTACTCAAAAACATTGATCAGTCAAATGGATTGTGTAATGGTACACGTTTACAAGTCATGAGGCTCGGAAAAGTTGTGATTGAAGCAAAAATTATCACAGGGACTAATATAGGTCATCATACTTTGATTTCAAGAATGAAGATGACACATTCTGATAAAAGAATACCAGTGAAGATCTCGAAGACAATTCCCACTTTCATTGTGTTTTGCTATGACAATAAATAAAAGTTAAGGACAATTATTGGAGCGTGTTGGTTTATATCTTCCACGTCCAGTGTTTAGTCTTGGCCAACTCTATGTTGGTGTATCTAGAGTAAAAAGTAGGAAGGGATTGAAAATTTTGATTTGTGAAAAAGAGAAATGAGTCTGTACAATCACTACTAATGTGGTTTATAAAGAAGTTTTACAAAATCTATAATGATACTAAACATCGGTCAACCTGGCAACGTCTGTTGGGTATAATGGAGGAACTGTGTTTAGGAAATGTTTGTTGGAAAGCAATACAACTTTTTGAAAGCATCTGATTCTTGCTCTGCATTAAGCCTATCCTGAGAACACATGTTGTGAAAAATGTTTATATCTGGCGTTGTAGTAACAAGTTTGCAGCTCTCATTTTTAATGAGAGTTCTAAATTCTTTGTTAATAACATTATTTTCTAAACATCTGTTTACTAACCTTTGTAATTTCTGTTGACTGACCTTTTTAACATGGGTTGACTAACATCTGATAGTTACTATCTATCCATCTGGCAAGCTCTGTTGGAGATAATGGATGACAGTTCTTAGGAAAGTCTATTGGAAAGTAACATAAGTTTTTAACAGTTAATAGACAACAGTGCTTTGCTATCAACATAATGGAATTGCTGTTGAATAAACCTATTGATCATTAATTTATATCAATTTTGTAAGTCTGCACTAATTATTTTTTTTTACTCTCTGTCAATATGTCTTATGCATGGTTTTCTAAGAATCGACCCGTGTTTGCACACGGGTCTTACCGCTAGTACTATATAATAAGTGAAAAACTTGTGTGTCACATGTCACTTTTTGTATCCTCTTCATCCTTGTTTTCCCGCTTAAAACTCATTTATCCATTATAAGAAACACGTGGATCCTTGACTCATTCTAAATATCAATTCTTGATTTACTTTCTATTTTACAATAACAAACACTCTATATTTAGGGAAATTAATTACTAACTATTTGATTTTTACTTTGTTCAAACCCGTGTAATACACAAGGTTGTAACCCATTCTAAGATAAGCATTTAATTTGATGTAAAAAAAAACAAGTTAAAACAATTTATAAACTAGATCTAATATGCCTAAATGTTAGGGCTGAAAATGAACCAAACGTTCGGGGAACAGATCGTAAACTGTTCGGCGGGAAGTTCGTTTGTTTATTAAACAAACGAATATAAACAAGAAATTTTGTCGGTTTAGTTAAATGAACGAACATGAACAGAGGCAGCGTTCGTTCATTTATGTTCGTGAACGTTCGGTAACGTATTAGTTTGGGTCCGATAGTTGATTAGTGTTTTTAGTGTCTATAATTTATTTAAATACTTCAAAATTTTGACAAATAAGTGTCAGTGTATTATATATTATGTTCATGAATGCGTATTTGTGTTCGTTTGTTTCCATTTGTGTTCATGAACATTAGTTTGTGCTCATTTGTGTTCATCAACGTTTGTATTCGTTTGTTGTCTAAAAGTAACAAACAAACACAAACGAACATGAACAAGTGCATTTCCTTAACAAACGAACACGAACATAAAATATCGTTCGATAAGTGTTCATGAACAGTTCGTGAACACATATATTTCTTAAGAAACGAACACGAACAAGATCTTTTTCGTGTTCATTCGGTTCATTTGCAGCCCTAATAAATGTGATGCTTAAATTGAGGTACTAAAAATTGACATGAGCGAGGGTGTATTGATATTTATTATAATTTTTAAGTACTTTTTACTCTTTTATCAAGCTTTAAATTTATAAAACACGATATAACACTATCACTCCTCTAAAACACGCTAGGGCAAGTGCACCCATCGTTGGCGTTGTATAGTGATGGTAAGATACCGACGTCGTCCAAGGACACAAGTGCTTTCAATACCGGATTATCGTCAACGTCTAATCGACCCAAATTTTGAGAAAATGTTTTTTAACAAGTAAAAATAAAGAAAGAAACTAAAGTAATAAAAGAAACAAATAAATAAGAGAGAATCACTTGATCCCGACTCATCTTTTATGCATCCTTTGATGATTTCCGCACTTTGGGTTTTTTTTCAGAGATTATCTTAATTATAGTGGCATGTCCCTCTTTTGGAGGCAACGCTACTCTCAACCATATTGGTCTGAGTCAGCAGGGTTCAGTCCCACAAGGGCGGAATATAGAAAGATAATTAAGTAAATTATTAATGAAAATGTGGTATGTCCCTCTTTTGAAGGCAACGCTACCCTCGGTCATATCGGTCTGAGTCAGCAGGGATACATTCCCACAAGGCCGGTTTAAAGTTTTAATATTAATTTATTTATAAGAGATTAAAGTTGTTCTTACTTCCCTCGATTTGATGCTATCTGCCTCAAAGGAAGTCCTAATAAGCTTGAATCAAGTCCTCGTAGGATCTATACACTGAACGAGGCAAAAACTTTACCCATAGCACCCTTCTAACCCTCTTCTAGACAGTTAACGTGCTTTATATAGACCATAAAGACACAAATGAGTGAATCAACGAAACATGAAGAGATGATAGAATAAAGTTCACTTTCAATATAAAAAAACTAGTTATTAAAGTCATTAATACATACCCAATTAAAAAGTTAACCAAATATTGGAAATCAAAAGTAATACATAAAAGATTTTGTCTTCACCAAGTGATGTAAGAGATTAGCCAAGCATGACCATAGTTTGACAAAAGCTCTTACTATCAATCTTGGATCTGAGACTACTACCCACTTTAACTCTAATGCTTGTGGTGGATGATGGTGTTGTTGTGGTGGTGGATGTGAGAGAAATGGTTTGCTAAGGGATGGATTGCTATTAAACTAAGCATCCCTATTTATAGCTGAAAACAGAAGCTTTACACGGCCCCGTGCCTGGTGGGCACGGCCCCGTGCCTGGTGGTCACGGCCACGTGCCTTCCTTCTTCTCTATCTTCATTTAATGAGCTTGTCAGTCCGGATGATCACACGGCCTTATGTGTCAAAGGCACGGCCCCGTGGCCATTGTACTTGTTGTACTATCCAAGATTTGCATATCTGGAAGTTGACCACAGCCCGTGTCCATGAGACACGGGCCCGTGTCTCTTGTCTGCTTCTGTTTGTCTTCTTCTTCATGGAATCTTGGGTGGGGCACAGCTCTCTGCTAGGCAGGCACGACCCATGCTTGTCTTCTGATTTATTGTTTTTGGCCTTGGGGTGAAGCTCGAGGGTTGGTATATTGTGTCACACCCCCAAAATCCACACGCGGAGTACCACCGCTTGGAGGCGTGACATGACCAGGATCAAGCCACCAATCATATTGAACATAATTATATCAAAAGTCATTCATCAATACGATAGGTGTTTACAAAACCAAATATATACAAGTGTATAGCGGAAGCATTAATGTAAAACCCAACATAAGTTTAAGTACAAAATGTTATAATGTTTAACAAAACATCCACGGCCGTGCCCACAACGACTGCGCCTCCCGTGCAAGCTCCAAGAGTACCTATGGTCCTGCAAGGCATGTAACAGAGAGTCAACAACTAGTTGAGCGAGTTCACTGTTAGTTATTTAGTTATAATGTTCGTTTCGTAAATCGTATGTAATAGCATCGCGGCCCTCTAGGCATGTTTGCGAAGTTTAGAAATTGTATCGCGTTAGTACTTGCTGCCAGTCCAGGCATGCGTGCGATGAATAGTGTTGACTAGTCGTATGTGTACGTGCCCTTCTTAATCCAAGGACCGTAGCGAGTGTGATTGTCCTACCCAAGGAGGACGAGCATGCGTTAAGGTTTGTTGTCCTACCCAAGGAGGACGAGCATGCGTTAAGGTTGTTGTCCTACCGGACGAACGTATGTATTCTACCCAAGGAGAATACACAGGATTTATATTGGCATCCTACCCAAGGAGGATGGCGGTACATATCCTACCCAAGGAGAATATGTAGGTTCCATTTTAGTTTCTTAACCCATTCCCAAACCACCGGGAATCCCATGCCTTAGAAAGAGTGTGAACTCACCTTGTTTCGCTCGGTATGCTAAGTATGTGCTCACGGTTAATCAATCACGTCCTAAGGTATGCACGTATACATAATCAGTTTGTATTAAAGTTGTTTGTGCGTAAACATAATCATCATGAACATCGCATCAATCACATTACACGTATTTGCAATCATACAAGTAATACTTTATACATAACAGCAGTTAACTAACCCAGTTAACACTTAACAGAATTAACTCAAGTTACTGCACAGATCAGCTATTCGGCGAAACACGCATGTTGGCGAAACACAGATAGTGGCGAAACACATATAGTGACGAAACACATTATGTTTCGTCGAGGTGTCCCCTGGCGAAACAGAACTTCTGATTCGTCGACTACTCTTGGCGAAACACATCCTGTTTCGCCGAGAGTTCTGTTTCGTCGATCAGTCAGTTTCGCAGACATCAGTTACAGCAGATGCGAAAAACACATAAACCCTAACAGCCGTAAAACAGCAATTCCTCAATCATACAGTAATCATTCAACGCAGAATCATCGTAACATCATCATAACATAAGTATCACAGTTCTTAACGTCTAGCACGAACCCTAGGTTATGTGTACAACATATAGATTAACATACAACATCATATCATCGATTCCTATCAAGATACTAATGTGTATTCAGAATCAGGCCATATAAACAACATTCAGAATCGAATATCATCAACATACCCTCCTATAAACCAGAAATCAAGCATAAACACAACATGTATAAAGAAATCAAGGGACAAAGAAACCGATTTAGACGAGCACGCACTAACCGAGATATTCGAGATGAACAAGGGAGGATTCGAGAGAGAAAGATGATGGTTGCTGATGGGTATCGCCTTCACAGAGTGGAGAGTTCTAGGGTTTCTATTTTTGTTAAAAGTGTGAAACAGGGAGTCGGTTCACGTTAATATGAACGAATTACCGTTCTGGGCCCTTAATGGGCTTGGCGAAACTGGGCTTGGCGAAACAGACTTCTGTTTCGTCGGGATGCTTATGACGAAACAGTCTGTTTCGTCGGGTCCTGTCTGTTTCGTCGAGTCCTGTCATGTTTCGTCGAGTCCTGTTATGTGCTAACAGTTTTAACTTTTCAACAGGTTTCATGTTATACAGCCAAACACAAAATCATGCAACCACAATGCGTTCATAAAATATATAAAAATAACGTGTACAGTTACAAGTTGAACAAGTTAAACAACTACACAATCAAAGTCAACGTGCACTAAATGCGAAAATGAAAGTCGGAAACTCGGGTTGTCACATTATCCCCAACTTGAAAGAAATTTCGTCCCGAAATTTAGCAAGCGGTTACTGAGGAAGCTAGGTAAGTTATCGTTTACTGGTTTTCCTGGGGTGTCACATCTTTCCCCCGTTGAGTTGGAATTTCATTCCGAAATTCCGTAGTAGCTTCAGCCTCAGTAGTAGTTGCATTGTTTTCGAACAACTGGGGATATTTGAGTTCCATTTGATCTTCGCGCTCCCAGGTGAACTCTGGGCCGCGACGGGAGTTCCAACGAACTCGTACAAGAGGTATTCTAGTGTTCTTGAGGACCTTAACATCCCGGTCCGTGATTTCAACTGGTTCTTCGACGAAATGCAACCGTTCGTCGATAGTGAGCTCCTTCAAAGGAACTATAAAGGTCTCATCTGACTGCCACTTCTTCAGATTCGACACATGAAAGACGTTGTGAACTGCACTGAGTTCAGCTGGTAAGTTCAGTCTGTAGGCCACTTTGCCTATTTTCTCTATGACTTCAAATGGTCCAACATATCGTGGATTGAGTTTGCCTCGTTTGCCAAAACGAACAACACCCTTCCAGGGTGAAACTTTGAGTAGTGCTCGATCCCCAACTTGGAATTCGAGCATTTTCCTGTCTTTATCAGCGTATACTTTCTGACGGTCACGTGCTGCCGCCATGCGTTGTCGTATTTGAGCAATCTTTTCAGTAGTATCAACTACCATTTCCGGACCTGTGATCTGACTGTCACCCACCTCTGCCCAACAAAGAGGTGATCGGCATTTACGCCCGTACAATGCCTCAAATGGAGCAGCTTTAATGCTGGTGTGGTAACTGTTGTTGTACGAAAATTCCACAAGTGGCAGATGTTTTTCCCAGCCTTTGCCAAAGTCAATTACGCACGCCCGAAGCATGTCTTCTAGAGTTTGAATAGTGCGCTCAGACTGCCCATCTGTCTGAGGATGATAAGCTGTGCTCATGTCCAATCGAGAGCCAAAAGATTTGTGCATTGCTTGCCACAGTTCTGAAGTAAAACGTGCATCACGATCAGAGATAATAGATGTGGGCACCCCGTGCCTCGAGACAACTTCCTTAAGGTATACGTCTGCTAGAGTGGAGAACTTATCCGTTTCCTTGATAGCCAAGAAGTGAGCAGACTTTGTGAGTCGATCCACGATCACCCAAATAGTGTCATTCCCACGTTGAGACCTAGGTAGGCCAGTAACAAAATCCATGGAAATTTGCTCCCATTTCCATTGTGGTATCTCAGGTTGTTGGAGTGGGCCTGATGGTTTCTGATATTCTGCTTTGACTCTCGCACAAGTCAAACACTTGCTAACGTAAGTTGCTATGTGGGCCTTCATGCTAGGCCACCAATATGTAGTTCTGAGGTCGTGGTACATCTTATCTGAACCAGGATGTACTGAGTAGCGAGACTTATGAGCTTCATCCATTACAAGTTCGCGTAAACTACCATAGAGTGGGACCCAGATGCGTCCGGTTACATAGTAGGCTCCGTCTGCCTTTTGTTCTAACCGTTGCCTTGAGCCGCGTAGGGCTTCAGCCCTGACGTTTCCTGGTTTCAATGCTTCTACCTGAGCATCTCGTATCTGTGAAGGAAGACTAGACTGAATAGTGAGTTGCAACACTCGTACACGCCTAGGTGTAGTATCTTTTCGACTGAGGGCGTCGGCCACCACATTGGCCTTGCCTGGATGGTACTTTATAGCACATTCGTAATCGTTCAGTAACTCGACCCATCGACGTTGTCGCATGTTCAAATCTTTCTGCTTGAAAATATATTCGAGGCTCCTGTGATCGGTGTAGATGGTGCACTTGGTGCCATACAGGTAATGTCGCCATATCTTGAGCGCAAAAACAACAGCTCCAAGTTCTAAATCGTGCGTAGCGTAATTCCGTTCGTAAATCTTAAGTTGGCGCGAAGCATAAGCAATGACTTTATCTCGCTGCATCAACACACATCCAAGACCTTGGATAGATGCATCACAGTAGACTACAAAATCGTCCGTGCCTTCAGGCAATGAGAGGATAGGTGCGCTACAGAGTCTATCCTTTAAGTGCTGAAACGCTGTTTCCTGTGTATCACTCCAACGGTAAGCAACACCTTTCTGTGTCAGTAATGTAAGTGGCTGTGCAATCTTTGAGAAGTCTTTGATAAATCATCTGTAATAACCCGCCAATCCCAAGAATTGGCGTATTTCAGTCGGTGTGCGAGGTGCAGGCCAGTTCTTGATCGAATATACCTTGGATGGATCAACATGTATCCCATCCTTGTTTACCACGTGGCCTAGAAAGTGGACTTCACGAAGCCAGAAGTCGCATTTTGAAAACTTAGCGTACAGTTGTTCCGTTCGAAGGAGTTCCAAAATAAGTCGTAAATGCTGTTCGTGTTCCTCCCGATTCTTCGAATAAATTAGGATGTCATCAATAAAAACAATAACAAACTTGTCAAGATAAGGTTTGCACACCCTGTTCATAAGATCCATGAAAACCGCAGGCGCGTTCGTTAGCCCGAATGGCATGACCAAAAACTCGTAATGACCGTAGCGAGTTCTGAATGCTGTTTTGGAGACGTCCTCATCCTGGACTCTCAGTTGATGGTAACCTGACCTTAGATCAATCTTTGAGTAATAGCTCGACCCTTGCAACTGGTCGAATAAGTCGTCGATGCGTGGGAGTGGATAGCGATTCTTCACGGTCACCTTGTTTAGTTCGCGGTAATCTATGCACATACGAAAGGTACCGTCTTTCTTCTTCACAAATAATACTGGAGCTCCCCATGGCGAAGAGCTAGGACGTATGAAACCCTTTTCCAAAAGTTCTTGCAATTGTTTAGACAGTTCTTCCAGTTCAGTTGGAGCTAAGCGATAAGGTGCTCGAGCTATAGGTGCTGCTCCTGGAGCTAGCTCGATCTGAAATTCGACCTGGCGATGGGGTGGTAACCCAGGTAACTCTTCAGGAAACACCTGAGGAAAGTCGCGTACTACAGGAATATCCCAAATCTTTTTCTCTGTCGTCGATGTATCAGTAACGAGTGCTAAAATAGCTACGTGGCCTTTTCGCAGACACTTCTGAGCCTTCAAGAAAGAGATGATGCCACTCACGACACCACTCTTGTCACCTTGAACTTCGAGAGGTTCTTTCCCAGAACGAGGAATACGAACGATCTTCTCCTTGCATAGGATCTCTGCTTGTTGTTGGGATAACCAATCCATACCAATGACGATATCAAAGCTACTCAGAGTTATAGGAATGAGATCGATAGAGAAAGTCTGACCGGCGAGGATAAGATTACAACCCTGAACTATGTGTGTGGCTTCTAAACTTTTACCGTTAGCTAACTCTACGACATGTTTGGTGTTTAACAGGGTTGGTGCTCGTTTAAGCATTTGACTAACATTCAAAGACATATAACTGGTATCCGCACCCGAATCAAATAATACGGTAACATAAAAGTCGTCGAGAAGAAACTTACCCGTAACCACATTAGGATCGTTCCTTGCGTCACTCTGGCCAATCACAAACATACGACCTTTTGCACCATTGTTGTTGTTGTTTCCCCCATTGTTGTTCCCACTGCCCTGATTATTGTTATTGTTGCTTTGATTCTGGTTTAATTGGGGACAGTTCCGTTTGAAATGACCTTCAGCCCCACACTGAAAGCATGTCTTATTTCCTTGCTGTTGTTGCTGTGACTGGTTTCGTGGAACGGGTGACTGTTGTTGCTGGTTCTGACTCGCAGGCCTTAAGCTCCTGCAATCTTTAGCCTCATGACCTACTCTTAGACATCTCTGACAGCGGCCTCTACGACACTGACCACTGTGGTGTTTGTTGCACCTGTTACACAGTGGATGAATTCCCCGATATCCACTCTGCCCCTGACCACCAGACGATTGCTGACTCGAACTCTGATAATCACTAATCTTGCGCTGTTGCTGTGCTTGAGACTGTACAATAGCTGAACCCCTGCTGGAATCCCCTTCCCATTTCCGCTTGTGGTCACTGGGAATAGCAGGAGTAATTGGAGTGGTAGCGGTAGTAGTAGCGTTGATACGTTTAGGCAGCCTGTTCTGTTCCACCGCCTGATCAGTGAGGCGATGAGCTAGCTTAACGATCTGTTGAATAGTGCCCAGATTCGCTGAAGTTACGTGGCTTTGAATCTCCGGCACCAGACCATTGAGATACAGTTCGATACGCTTAATGGGAGGGTCCACCATAGTAGGACACAGAATAGCCAATTCATTCGATCTTCTGGTGTACGCTTCAATTTCTGACCCCGTCATTTTCAAATGGTAAAATTCTACCTCCAGTTTATGAATATCATCACGGCTACAGTATTCCTCTTTAATCAAATCCTTGAAATCATTCCAGGGTGTGGCGTTAGCAACAGCCAACCCTAACATCTGCACTTGCGCATTCCACCAAGTCAGCGCAATGCCTTCTAGTGTACCAGTGGCGTACTTCACCCTGGGAGCCTCAGGGCATTCGCACATTTCAAATACCGACTCGAGCTTTTCAAACCAATGGAGGAGTCCAACCGCTCCTTCCGTGCCACTAAAAGTAGTAGGACGACAGTCCATGAACGTTTTGAAGGTGCAAACAGGTGGCTGAGCGTGCTGACCTCCTGCTTGTGCGGCTGCAAGTGCCGCAGCAATTTGCTCGTTAATGAGAGCCGTCAGTTGGGCTTGCGTCATGTTAATACGTCCAGACATGATCTTCATAGCAAATATGACATAAGTGAGAGAGGTTCGAGAGTAGTGCGATAACAAAAGGGAATAATCACACAAGTGTTCTCATGCAATAGTGTTAAGTTAACCTAAGCATACCCGGAGCAAAGTTCTATGCAATTCTAGCAAGTAGGCAATAAAACATGTACCATATTACCTAGAGTGATGAGTCTTGCACGTGGAGCGAGGCGTCGTTGTGGATCGTTGAGCACTGTTCTGGTTATAGTCTGGTTTTAAATAAAAACGTTTTCCCCTTATTAAAACCGAGTTCTCTATAACCAATGGCTCTGATACCAATCTGTCACACCCCCAAAATCCACACGCGGAGTACCACCGCTTGGAGGCGTGACATGACCAGGATCAAGCCACCAATCATATTGAACATAATTATATCAAAAGTCATTCATCAATACGATAGATGTTTACAAAACCAAATATATACAAGTGTATAGCGGAAGCATTAATGTAAAACCCAACATAAGTTTAAGTACAAAATGTTATAATGTTTAACAAAACATCCACGGCCGTGCCCACAACGACTGCGCCTCCCGTGCAAGCTCCAAGAGTACCTATGGTCCTGCAAGGCATGTAACAGAGAGTCAACAACTAGTTGAGCGAGTTCACTGTTAGTTATTTAGTTATAATGTTCGTTTCGTAAATCGTATGTAATAGCATCGCGGCCCTCTAGGCATGTTTGCGAAGTTTAGAAATTGTATCGCGTTAGTACTTGCTGCCAGTCCAGGCATGCGTGCGATGAATAGTGTTGACTAGTCGTATGTGTACGTGCCCTTCTTAATCCAAGGACCGTAGCGAGTGTGATTGTCCTACCCAAGGAGGACGAGCATGCGTTAAGGTTTGTTGTCCTACCCAAGGAGGACGAGCATGCGTTAAGGTTGTTGTCCTACCGGACGAACGTATGTATTCTACCCAAGGAGAATACACAGGATTTATATTGGCATCCTACCCAAGGAGGATGGCGGTACATATCCTACCCAAGGAGAATATGTAGGTTCCATTTTAGTTTCTTAACCCATTCCCAAACCACCGGGAATCCCATGCCTTAGAAAGAGTGTGAACTCACCTTGTTTCGCTCGGTATGCTAAGTATGTGCTCACGGTTAATCAATCACGTCCTAAGGTATGCACGTATACATAATCAGTTTGTATTAAAGTTGTTTGTGCGTAAACATAATCATCATGAACATCGCATCAATCACATTACACGTATTTGCAATCATACAAGTAATACTTTATACATAACAGCAGTTAACTAACCCAGTTAACACTTAACAGAATTAACTCAAGTTACTGCACAGATCAGCTATTCGGCGAAACACGCATGTTGGCGAAACACAGATAGTGGCGAAACACATATAGTGACGAAACACATTCTGTTTCGTCGAGGTGTCCCCTGGCGAAACAGAACTTCTGATTCGTCGACTACTCTTGGCGAAACACATCCTGTTTCGCCGAGAGTTCTGTTTCGTCGATCAGTCAGTTTCGCAGACATCAGTTACAGCAGATGCGAAAAACACATAAACCCTAACAGCCGTAAAACAGCAATTCCTCAATCATACAGTAATCATTCAACGCAGAATCATCGTAACATCATCATAACATAAGTATCACAGTTCTTAACGTCTAGCACGAACCCTAGGTTATGTGTACAACATATAGATTAACATACAACATCATATCATCGATTCCTATCAAGATACTAATGTGTATTCAGAATCAGGCCATATAAACAACATTCAGAATCGAATATCATCAACATACCCTCCTATAAACCAGAAATCAAGCATAAACACAACATGTATAAAGAAATCAAGGGACAAAGAAACCGATTTAGACGAGCACGCACTAACCGAGATATTCGAGATGAACAAGGGAGGATTCGAGAGAGAAAGATGATGGTTGCTGATGGGTATCGCCTTCACAGAGTGGAGAGTTCTAGGGTTTCTATTTTTGTTAAAAGTGTGAAACAGGGAGTCGGTTCACGTTAATATGAACGAATTACCGTTCTGGGCCCTTAATGGGCTTGGCGAAACTGGGCTTGGCGAAACAGACTTCTGTTTCGTCGGGATGCTTATGACGAAACAGTCTGTTTCGTCGGGTCCTGTCTGTTTCGTCGAGTCCTGTCATGTTTCGTCGAGTCCTGTTATGTGCTAACAGTTTTAACTTTTCAACAGGTTTCATGTTATACAGCCAAACACAAAATCATGCAACCACAATGCGTTCATAAAATATATAAAAATAACGTGTACAGTTACAAGTTGAACAAGTTAAACAACTACACAATCAAAGTCAACGTGCACTAAATGCGAAAATGAAAGTCGGAAACTCGGGTTGTCACATATTGTATCAACTTCCCTTCTTTTGTATTCATGCTGGTTTTTGCCGTTAATTTGTTTCTTTTGTACATTTAAGCTCTTTTAATCCTGAAAATCAAAAGTATATATAAAGAAACACACTTTTTCCAACATTAGTACTAAAAGAGTTGTTTTTATACCTTATTTGATATAATTTATATGTTGCATTTGGCGCATATAAAAAATGCAAAAAATGAGGTGTCAAAGATCATTAACGACTGTCGGTTTCATGACCATTTTTAAAATCCCAGTAGTGTTAGTTCATGCATCCTATCATGAACACACAAAATCATACACAAATAATCTGGAGACGAACACATCTCATACTCTTTTATTATTAAACTCAGGTCGACAAATAAAATTGAATGCATAGCCGTGTATTTATAATAAATATAAACTATCCTAACCCAACTCAAACTCTATTTGAATAATTAAATAAACTAACTAGATAAACCTACCTAATAAATAGACAATTCAAACTATTATAATAAATAAACCAAACTAATACTTTTTCTAGAAATCCACATGAATTATCTTTAACTCGTACTAACTTTATGGATAA
>JARYGA010039517.1:0-22148 GCA_030545235.1 Helianthus tuberosus
GTGGAAAATTAACATCATCCATTGGCGGTACTGACGTTTCTATTTTTAGATCAACTTGTGGCTCCTCTGACTTTGACGAGTCAGATTCATCACCAATTTTCACATCAGATTTCTTAACAACCCACTTCTGGTTGTCAAGATTCACTCCTCTCTTGTAAAATCTTTTCGAACATTCACCAACTTCATATGTTGAGTTTTTAAACACTTTAAATTTCTCAGTTGGTGGTTTAATTTTGTCAAAACAACTTTTTCTTTGAGTTTAGAAACAACTTCCTGTTTTGTGTTGGTTGCCTTTGGACAATTCAAGGCGATGTGACCAACTTCTTGACATCTGTAACAGGTTCTTGTCTCTTTTCTTTGATAACCTCCATTCTTCTCAAACTTTTGTTTTTCTGCAAATAACTCTTTGTTTGACTTCTTCCAGAATGAGCTCTTTTCTTCTTCCTTCGAACTTGCTCCTGAAACAAATACTGTTTTTGTTTTAGAAATTTTCTCATTTTTATAATTTTTTGGTGGAATAAAACCCAAACCCTTCTTTTTGTAATTACCATTATGTTTTGGTCTCTTTTGAAAACCAGAACCAGAATTGTAACCCTTTTTCTTGTTTAATCTTTGTTTAACTCTTGAAGTGTATGTTTTTGTTTTTTCAGAAGGATTTATATCTTTTATTTCAGAAAAATTAATTTCTGTTAATTTGAAAACCTTTTTAATCATTTAAGATTTAACACCTCTTATTGGAAAATCTTCATCAGAATATAATTTGTCTTAATTATTCAAAGTATATGCCACTTTGATTGGTTCGTCATTCAAATTAGATTTTGATAACAAGAATTCTTTATTGTAAATCCTTTTAACCGACGACTTTGAATTTTCAACTGATGAACTCGAACTCTTGGATTCGGACTTTGACTCTGACTCCTCATCTTTTTTCCAACACCTGATCAACCACTTTCTTTATTAACTCAGACTCGTGATCAGTGTCAGACGATGTGAACGTAACGCCAATGTTTTCTGGTAAATCATCAGTTGTTTCAGACTTTAACTTTATATTGACAGCCTTTTTGATTTGCTCCTCATTTAGTTCTGTCTCTTTTCTTTGATAACCTCCATTCTTCTCAAACACTTGTTATAATTTGCACTTTGTTTCTTACCAGTATCCTTCTCTTTTGGCTTCTCATCTTGAAAAGCTTCAAGACCTGCAACAGTTGGATAAATTCTATCAATCAAATAATCAGAACTAGAATAACTCTGTAACAACCGTCTGATTCTTTCATTCTCTATCTTTTCTGTCTCCAACTCTTGCTTCCACTTTGTACTTTCTTCAATGTAAAAGTTGATAGCTTTTTGCTTTGACATCATTACAACATTTAACATAGTCAACACATCTTCTCTTTCAGAATTTGTCTTTTGCGGACCAGTTACTATTCTGTTCAACACATCATAAGATTCTTTCACGTAATTGAGATCGAACAGTAATTTTTCTTTCATCTTATCTTGCACACTCAACTTTTCATCTTTCTCTTCACACTGTTTGCAAGATTCCAAACACTTTAGACACGGTTTAATCACCTCAACGATTTTTTTAATTTCTACTATTTTTTCAACTTCAACAACTTTCTCAACTTCAACCACTTTTTCTGATTCAACTATCTTCTCAGCGATTTTAACTTCTTCAGTTTGTTCAGATTTCTCTTTTTGAGCAACGCTTTCACATTTCATCTTCCTCTGTTCTTTTGCTGCTCGTCTTTCCTTCAGCTTCTCCAATCTATCTGCAAAATAAATATGAAAACTTTCAGGAGATAACATAGATTTTCCAATATTTATTTGTGTCTCCTCTTCATCATCACTGTCATAAGATGATGATTGATCAAAAACTGGCTCTTGAATGATTTGAGCAGTGAGAGCTACCACTTTGGAATCAGGTGGATTGTATTTGTCCCAACTGAAACCTTCTGCCACTTTTTCATCATCTTGATCGATTATACCAAAATAACCTTTCTTATTTGCTTCTTCGATCATTTTAGCATGTGCAGTTTGTGGTTCTTTTTGTTGATACGGTTGATGAGCAACTTGTTGATAAATGGCTTTCCGATAGTAATCATTGCCACCAAACGGATTATGTGCTCCACTTGCTTCTCGATTTTTACATTCTCTCTTGAAATGACCTTTCTCCCTACATCGAAAACAAGTAACTTTAGATTTATCAAAACCCAAAGTAGAAACATTTGCATCCCTAAAATCATCTCTTCCTGTAATCATCTTAAACTTTTCAGCTCTCCTCAAAACACTAGCTAAACACCATTTAATGTCCATAAGCTCCATCTCTTCTGCATCTATCTGATCGTAATCCTCTTTTGTCAGCATAGGATTTCCAATCCTTCCAGCAACCAATCCTTCATATGATTCCAACACAGTAGCAAGTAATGACATGTGATTTTTGGTGACCTCTTCAGAGAAATTTTGACCATTCTGAAGATGCAACGCGATGTTGCAATTTAACACTTGACCATTACTGCTGTTTGAACTTTGAAACTTATGACTTGAAGTTGAACTCTTTTGATTCACATTTGGGTACGAAGAAAATCCACTGCTGCTGCTTGAATTTTGATTAACAGATTCAGATGAGTTTTCAGCACTGAAAGCAGTTTGGACTTTCGGACTAGTTTCAATCTCTTGAACACTTCCTTTGTAATACATTTTAACATCTTGTTGACCACTCGGACTGTTCATTCTTGTAACCTTTTGTTGTTCCAGCTCTTGACCCTCAATCTTTTCAATGAACTCGGAAATAGTCAACTGGTCATATTCTCCAGTATTCTTTAAAATCATCAAGTATGTACCCCACTCTTTTTTAGGTAATGCATCAGCTAACTTATCGACCATTCTTCTTGATCTTTGACAATTTCTAACAAAGGCATAGATCGCACTAAGGGGCAATATCTTTCAATCAGCTTCTTTGACGATTCACCTGGCAAACTCGAAAACAAATCAAATTCTTTCTTTAGTAATGCTTTCTTACTCCTGATCATCTTCTCACTTCCTTCAAACTTAATTCGAAGCGCATCCCAGATCGATCGTGAAGTATTGTCGTGCTGAAGCAATATGAAGATGTCTTCTTTTATAGCTTGCTGTAACAAACTGATCATCAACTTTTCTGCTTTGTACATGTCTCGTTCTTTATCATTCAGTTCAGAAATAGTTTTAATAACTCCCAAATCAGTACGAGGCTTAACATATTTATTTTCGATATATTCCCAAGATCTTAAATGATTAGCTTAAACCCAATTCTCAAATCGATCTTTCCAAACTCCTCAATGCCCATTAGCTTCGGGGGTTTTTGCAAAGTTCCAGTTTCGTTTTCCATGTTCATGCTTTGTGCAATGGCAGCTGAAGTAGTCAGGGCTGTAGCAAATGCGTTATAGAATTCCTCTTCCATGATTCGGTAAAAAATTTCTCAAAACCAGACACTTTCAAGCGAAATCAACACTTTTTCAAACGAAATTCCTTCAAAAGAAATAACTTGTTGAAGCGAAATAACCTACAAAACAGTTTCAAACGAAATAACAACTCACACGAAATCAGATGTTTCACACGAAATAGTGTTTTCGTGCGAAAATACCAAACGAAATATGATTTCGTGCGAAATTAACTTGCATTCAAAAGAAAACATCCTCTTTGGAATGAAATAATTATTTCGTATGAAATATCTCAAACGAAATCTGATTTCATGCGAAATTAACAGCAATTTCAAACGAAATTAATCACAAAATGTAATTTCGTGCGAAATCAAGAGGCTATTCCATGCGAAATATTGCTGATGTCATCATGTCGGCCAAAGTTTTGTCAAATTGAACAGGTTTTAGTCTGATTTTAGGTCCAATTCTTTCAAGGCTTTGTTAAAACACAATTTCGCTTGTATTGTGAGAAATTCAATCCATTTTAACCGTGAAATGTTGTTTAATTTTGAAAAAAGGTGTAGAAAACAGAATTATGAGCTGAATCGTTAAGAACTCCTCCTCCTGGGCTCTGATACCACTTGTAGGATCGTTTTTACGACCAAACGAGTCGTTCAGAAGAGCTTTTGCTCAATATGAGTGGCAGAAACAAACGTATCAAGTTGATTCAGCTTGCAATTCACTTTAAACTGTCTTTAGATTGATATAACAACGTTTTACAGCGAGTAGACACTTCCGCAACACTTCGATACTGAAACCGGAAAAATTACAAATGATTAAAAAAGGCACTATTTATAGGCAAAGCTATTTCGCACGGAACGGCTCACGCGAAATCAACTTCACACGAAATAGTTATTTCATGCGAAATACCAAGTTGATTTCGTGCGAAGTAGACTCTGGTCTATTTCGTGCGAAATACCCCTCCAACACATATTTGACACTTTTCTCGTACTACGTGCCCTGATCTTTCTATCTAGTACAAGACTTGATACAAGACGAAGTCGACAGACATATGCACCAACATGAAGGATGTCGAATAAATCCATGTGAAATAAAGGATTTATTCACACCCCGTATCAAATAATACACGCACTGGAATTGAGTTTACAGTAAATATACCTGAGAGCTCATCGAGTTCCGTCTTTGCTTCAGCTGCGGTTAGGTGGAAAGATCTGGCCCTTGCCTTTTGTTCCTCTGTCTGTGCATCCTTCCCATCCTTTTTCCCAACCAACTCTGGGAATTTTGATTTCTTGTGGCCTGGTTGGTAGCCTTTATAACAAACCAAAACTTTTCCTGGGCACAATGAAGCTGTATGCCCAATCTTCCCACATATAGGGCTTGGCTTGTCCTTGAAGCGACACCCACCCTTATGCCCCTTCCCGCATACCTTACAACTCGGCGACCCACCTTTCACATCCAGCTTCTTTGCTGATTCGGTCATTCGTGCCTTCTTCACAGGGCTTGGATTAACATTTTATGCCCTTCGTTCACCCCTTTCGATTTGCTTTTTCAGCTCAATCTCTCATTCCCGAGCAGTGTTTATGATCTCGATGAGAGTCTCATATTTTGAGGGAGTCATGAACTCCCAATATTTAGCGCTCAACATATTGTAGTAGTAGTATATCTTTTGTTCTTCATTTGTCACCAAGTAGTCACAAAACCTTAACTTATCAAGAAAAATCCCGTGATTTTGTCTATCGATTCACCCCTTTGCTTCATTTGGATGAACTCTTTCTTGATCTTGTTAATAACCGCCTTGGGACTGTGATGTTTAAGGAACGGTGCCTTAAACTCATCACATTTCATGATCTTAGCCGCTTCACTCCCAATCTCCTTTTTCTTATTATCCCACCAATCTTTCGCTTGACCTCTTAATTGACTCGTAGTAAGCTACGAAGTCACTTGCATCACAGTGGGTCCTTTCAAACACTCCTTCTATCTCACTCAACCATCGTTGACATATTATCGGATCGACCTCTCCGTTGTAGATTGGAGGTTTGCAAGCCATGAGCTTATTATACGAGCAAGCCTTCAGCTCCCCTGACTTTTGTTTTACTTGGTTGGCATTATCGTCCAACCTTTTGATCCGTTCCTCCACTACCATAAGCACCGTGCTTTGGATCTTGTCTGTAAAACCAGATAGACTATTCTCGATTGCCTTTCCAACCTCTTCGGCAATCACTTCTCTCATTTTTTCGGTGACTATCGGCACCGTATCATCATTACCTCTATCGGCCATCTTGAATCTGAAATGTTTACACTAATTATTAAACATTTCATTTTATAACATATGTATCTTTCGCTTTGCTTTAGCCAAGTTCACAACTTGCTTAAACCGTTTATGTTTGGTGCACTTTCCGGGTTTGAGTGTATTACGTACTCTTCCCGTGCACATCAAATCAAATTTCTTTTCTAATGTTTTAATAAAATCTACTAAAATGACTAATTCTTACTGGATGTTTGATCACGCTCTGAACCGAACACATTTGTCAACAACCTTGAGCTCTGATTACCAACTTGTAAGACCCGTCTCAATTTAACACGAATATGATAATAAACACGCATTTTATACGAAAATGCGACCATTCAAAAACTTTAACAAGTTAAAATTCTTACATGATTTAAAAACATTTTCAAAATATAATTCTAAGTGTTTACAATATCCACTTTTACCTAGAACAAAAGAAGAACATTGGGAACCTTTCAAGACATGTGTTCGGTTCATGACAATTGCTTGATCTTCATCCAGGACATTTTGATGATAACCTACAATCAAAACCAACCTAATAGTTAATTTTGATAGTTAAGAACAAGTTAAACAAGTTAAATGGGTCAAACAAACAACATAAATCACTTTCGCCACCATTACATGCTCTCGCGGGCCGCGAGAGCTTACTCGTTGTTTGTCGCGGGCCGCGATCATGGTCGCGTGACACGACGATTAGATCAGAAGGGTGTCGCGCGGCACGAGACATTGTTTTCGACAGAATGTTTGCTTGTTTGCTGTTGCACTTGCCCAACTCCAACTTAAACCAAAATCCTAACTTTAAAACATCATAACTTTCGTTCTACATGTCCGTTTTACGTAATTCTTTTTCCTATGTGTCCGTAATTTAAATACGGACTCATTTACCATCATTGTTTTTTATGAAAATTGAGACGCCCAACTTTTCGCATTCGACTAATAACATAAAATTCATAAAAATTCATACTATTTAACAAAATTTTGGCATGACCAGTTTATATTAAGAACTTTTCCCCCTGCTAATAACAACATCATTTTTAAGTCCTACGACACTTTTCAAAAGAACAAAAGTTGTGACCATATAAGGATCACCACAAACATTTTTTTACAAACTACACAAAAGGTTTAGAAATCTAAACTACTTACTAACATACTAGTCACAAGATTTACATCATATCACAAAATGTAATTTTTGACCCATACATAATAGACAACTTGAACCGGAAGCGTATAAAAAGGTCAACATTGTGTGTTCGGTCTGATCGCGCCGCAATCAAGCATGGGATTTACCTATCATCCATAATAAAAAAACATTTGTTAGTCGTAATACATATCAATTCAAATCCTTTCATTACCTATCATTATTTGACCCGTTAACAAAATTCGTGTATTTATCAACATCTTTACTCTAATTCATCCTTTGCATTCTAGCATAGGTTTTCTCTAAGTTTTTCTACCTTTCTTTCGGATACATCCAACATGTAAACTTTCCGACCCGTCTGAAATGGGTCGATACATGCCATACGATTTGTCATACATTAATTGTTTTGACCCGTTATCAACAAGTCAATTCTTATCCATTACGACATCTTACTTTCCAAACATTCTTGACCCACTTGAAGTGGTCATTACACATCCAAAGTTATTAGATTACTTATCCGAGTTCCAACATACAACATATCACAATTCCCACTATAAGCAAACATACATCTCAACACTAAGGTTTAAATAACTAAATTAACATCCGTAGAACTGCATAAGAGGAGAATTAAGTTCATATGAACTTACCGCGATCTTGAGATGCTTGTGACTTCGAGTGACTTGCGCCTTCTTCTTTCTTCGTGCCTATATGTCATAACTTCATACTTTAGCTTTCATGACATTACTTTCACAATCCTTATTATGCGATTTGGTGTCTACTAATCACATACGCATTATTATAAAGGAGTTACATCGACTTATCAAGTATTCATGTAAAAACCATAACTAAACCCACTTAGGTATTTCATCGAACACATTGTGTGCGTATCACTAGTTTAGCATAATGTACAAGCATCTTAAGCACAATTTCCATAATTCACTAATTGATTAACATAAACATCCCTAACTTGGAAATTTATCATCCTAATCATGAACACATAGTTCTAAATCAATTACTCCTAACCTTTTCACCAACATCAATCTAATTAGCATGTAGAGCTTCACAAATTCTTAACCATCTTTTAACATATAATTGGGTTTTACCCTAATCCATCATCATAGAGAAAATTAAAGCATGATTTCAACTCCTACAAGTTCATATCATCTTGCATTCATGTTTGATTCCATAAAACATCACAAATTTCACATAACTCAATTAATCAAACATCACCAAATCATGAAATTAAACTTACTTGAGATCAAGAACACTTAAATAATCGAAGTTCCTGGCTCATGCATTCGATAACTCACTTATTTCACTTTCAATTTGATAGAAATTAAGATGTTAGGGTTTTGAGAGGAAAAGCTTTCCCCTGGCCTTCTCACGATCGCACACCAGGACCAATTTCTGGTCTTCTTTTTTTATTATCTAATTTCATTTCATATGTACACATCTAGTCCCTCATCTTTTAGATCTTATTCACTTTATTAATTCATATTCTAACTTGGTCATTTTATTTTACTAACTTTTAATATGAAATAATTCTATACATTCCCATTTAAATTATTAGAACATCACTACATATTATATTTTTATGACATACGAAAATTTAGGTTGTTACAAGTCTACCCTCCTTACAGGTGGTTTCGTCCCCGAAACCAAAATACATACCGAATAATTCTGGGTAGTGCTTCCGTATATCATCCTCCGCTTCCCACGTAAGATCTGATCCCTTTCGGTGTTGCCATTGGACCAACACTTGTCGAATGGACTTGTTGCGGAGTTGCTTCACTTTAGAATCTTTTATTGCCATGGGCTTTTCTACATAATTTAACTTTTCGTCTACTTCAATATCATCCAAGGGCACATACGCTATTTCATCCGCAAGGCACTTCCGCAGTTGCAACACATGAAAAGTGTTATGAATCCCATCTAATGCGGGTGGTAATTCTAACTAGTACGCCACCGCCCCGACCCGATCGAGTATCTTGAGTGGTCCGATGTATCGGGGACCTAGCTTTCCACGTTTACGAAAACGAATTATTCCCTTCCATGGAGAAACTTTCAATAAGACATAATATCCCACTTGGAATTCAATTGGTCGCCTTCTCCGATCCGCTTACGACTTTTGTCTATCTTGCGCTGCTTTTAGCCTTGATCTAAGCATATCAATCTTTTCATTCGTCTTGGCTACTACTTCTTTTGACGCGAGTTCTCGTTGACCCACTTCCCCCCCCCCAACAAACTGGAGTCCTACATTTCCTTCCATAGAGCATTTCGTAGGGGGCCATTTTTATGCTGTTATGATAACTATTATTATATAAAAACTCTACCAAAGGTAGATGATCATCCTAGCTTCCTCCGAAATCCATAACACACGCCCTTAGCATATCAACCAATGTTTGGATAGTACATTCCGACTAACCATCGGTTTGTGGATGGTAGGCGGTGCTTATATGTAACTGGGTCCCCAATTCTTCGTGGAACTTCCTCCAGTAACGAGATGTGAACCGGGTATCTCGGTCGGACACTATAGACACCGAAACCCCATGTCGAGATATAATCTCATTCGTATAAACTTCCGCCATCTTTTCCGAATTATAGGTTTCCCGGATGGGTAAGAAATGTGCACTTTTGGTTAGTCGGTCAACGACTACCCAAATAGCATCGTGCCCTTTCCTTGTCTTAGGAAGTTTAGTCACTAAATCCATCGTTACATGTTCCCACTTCCACACCGGTATCTCCAAGGGTTGCAACTTTCCATACGGCCTTTGGTGTTCGGCTTTTACTTGAGAACATGTCAAACACTTAGCAACATACTTGACAATGTCTCTTTTCATTCCTGGCCACCAATAATTCATCCTCAAGTCTCGATACATCTTTGTAGCTCCCGGATGAACGGAGTACCGAGACTTATGAGCCTCATTCAATAGGAATTTTTTTCACATCACATTCCCGAGATGTCCAGATTCGGTCATACCTCGTTTTCATACCATTTGCATTCTCTTCCAATTCATAAATAAATCTTTTCGTCCTTTCTTTCTTTGAGTCGCCGACATTTAAAGATTTTGTTTGAGCTTCTCGAATTTCATCAAGGAGTTTAGGTGTGACTACCATCTTCAAAGATTTTACCTGGATCGGGGGCGGGTACTCCTTTCGACTTAGAGCGTCCGCCACTACATTAGCCTTCCCGGGATGGTAATGAATGTCACAATCGTAGTCCTTAATGAGTTCCAACCATCTTCCTTGCCTCATATTAAGATCTTTCTGCTCGAAAAATATTTGAGGCTTTTATGATCCGAGTAAATAGTACATTTCACCCCATATAGGTAGTGCCTCCATATCTTCAAGGCAAACATGACTGCCGCCAATTCTAGATCATGAGTTGGGTAATTGTTTTCATGCTGCTTGAGTTGTCTTGAAGCATAAGCAACGACTTTACCCCTTTGCATTAAAATGCAACCTAAGCCTTGGTGGGAGGCGTCAGTATACACTACCAAATCATCTGTTCCATCCGGTAATGTCAACACCGGAGAATTTGAGAGCTTTTCTTTCAAAGTCTGAAACGCCTTCTCTTGTTCTTCGCCCCATATAAACTTTTCACTCTTCTTTGTTAATTTCGTCATGGGCGAGGCTATCTTGGAGAAATCCTGGATAAATCTTCTGTAATACCCAGCCAATCCAAGAAAACTTTTTATTTCGCTTGGATTCTTCGGGGGTACCCAATTCATTACCGCATCCACTTTGGACGGGTCCACATGGACACCATCCGCATCGATTATATGACCCAAAAACTGTACCTCTCTACGCCAAAAGGCACACTTTGAGAACTTTGCATATAACTTTTCCTTGCGAAGCGTTTCCAATACATCACGTAAGTGGGAAGCATGCTCTGCTTCACTTCGGGGGTATATTAGTATATCGTTAATAAAAATGATTACATACTTATCAAGCATAGGCCGGCACACCCGATTCATTAAATCCATAAACGCTGCTGGTGCGTTCGTTAGCCCAAAGGACATTACTAAAAACTCGTAATGTCTGTACCGCGTTCGAAATGCAGTCTTCGGCACATTTTCTTCTCGTACACGCAGTTGGTGATAACCCGACCGCAGATCAATTTTTGAAAACCAACTTCCCCTTGAAGTTGGTCAAATAGGTCATCAATTCTGGGCAACGGGTAACAATTCTTCACCGTTAACTTGTTCAACTTTCGATAGTCAATGCACATTCGCATCGATCCATCTTTCTTCTTCACGAATAATACGGGTGCTCCCCATGGTGAAACACTTGGTTTAATAAAACCCTTATCGAGCAACTCTTGAAGTAGCATCATCAATTCTTTCATTTCGGTCGGGGCTAACCGATAAGGAGCTTTAGCTACCGGTTTTGCACCGGGGTTACGCTCTATCTTGAATTCTACTTCCCGCTCGGGCGGAAGCCCCGGTAAATCTTCCGGAAACACATTTGGATATTCGTTCACTACATTCACATTTTCAAGCTTTGGAACACCTCGATTGGTGTCAATCACATAAGATAGATACACCTTACCTCCGTTCTTCACATGTTCGATGGCTTTAATTATAGAACACAATTTCGAATTAATGACCCTATCTCCTTGAACACTTACCCGTTTTCCCCCTGAGGTTACTACATGAATGATTTTCTTTTCGCACTGAATTTCAGTGTGGTTTTGGGCTAGCCAATCCATTCCTATAACTACTTTAAATTTTCCCATGAACATCAGGACAAGAGCTATACTAAATTCCTCGTCTTCGATCAAAATCTTACAATTTCTACAAATATCATGTAACAAATAGCTTTTACTATCAGCAACTTCCACTTCTAAGGGTACTAACATCTTTTCAAGCTTAAACGATGGATGAACTAACAATTCATTAGATATGAACGATCTACAAGCCCCGGAATCAAATAAAACATTAATAGGCATAGAATTAACCAAGAATATACCTGAAACCACATCCGGGCTAGTCTTAGCTTCATCTGAGGTTAATTGGAACATCCTCCCACGAGCCTTGGAAGACTCATCCTTCTTTCCATCTTCCTTTGCCCCTTGTTGGAGTTTCGGACATTCTTCTTTAATGTGCCCCGTTTGATTACAATTGTAACACGCTTTGAATTTTCGGGGCATCTATAATACGTATGTCCCTCTTGCCCACATTTGTAGCATCCTTTCTTTCCCAACAAACATGTCTTGCAAGTCGGAATTCCACTACTTGTCTTCCCCTTCCTGTTTTGATCTTGGTATCTTGCCTTTTTCGATGGGTTTGTGTTGGTAGGCTTCTCCGCCACCCTTTTCTCTCCCCGTTCAATCTGCCTTCTTAACTCGATCTCCCTATCTGTTGCCCAGTCGATTAATTCATTCAACGTTGCACACTTGGAGGGATTTACGAACTCCCGATATTCAGCCTTTAATATAGCATGATAACGTATAATTCTCAACCTCTCAGTCCCCGCTATATCCCCACAAAACTTCACCTTGTCAAGGAACTTGTTCGTTATCTCGTCTATCATTTCATCCTTTTATCGAAGACGTAAGAAGTCTTCTTGAATCTGATCAATTGCGGATTGTGGGCTATGATATTTCAGAAATGCCTCCTTGAACTCTTGCCATGTTAACGTTTGTACTTTGTCATCCCCCAAATCCTTCGAATATGCGTCCCACAATCCTTTGCTTGGAGTTGTAGGAGACCCGTAGCAAACATCACTTGATCTTCCACTTCACATCTACTTTATACAAACACGGCCTCGGTGCTTGAAATCCATCTTTGACAGGCTATCGGATCGATTTCTCCTTTATATGGCAAGGGGCTACATGCCATAAATTCCTTATATGTGCACCTTCGAGTGCTCTTCTTCATTTGCAATTCATTGATCATTTCCTTTAACTCCTCAACTTGGGACATCACTAACTTGTTGACTGTTGGGATTGAACCCTACCAGAGGAATAGATAATTAGAGCCAAAACTGGGTCAGAGCAGTGGATCCAGAATAAGCGGATGTTACATATAAGTCTCTCCCATTGAAAGTGGTTTCAACATCTGCTGACCTCCTATCTACTGATCGTACAAGCCACTGACCGCCAATCTGCTGCTCTTATAAAGACTGATAGAAGACTAAAGCTCTGCAGCTCAATCTACTGTCTTGAGTCAAGTACTGCTGATCCGGACAAGCACTGCTCTTATAAGCGGATGCAGCAGCTGTTTAATGTCTTTTATGTAATGAAATGTAATAGCAGTAGTTAGCATAGCAGTGTTTGTATAGATCAGATGTTAAAGTTTGTTAGGAGGTTAGATGCCACTTTCATGGTGACGTCAGCTAAGATGCTCAGTGGTTTGCTAGTGCCTATAAATAGAACAGTGCTCTGTACTGTTCTATTAGCTCTTTGCAAACTTGTTTTCCTGCACGAACAAACGCTGAGCTCTGGCTGAGTGGGAGTTTTGTATTCAAGCATTACTTTGTAATCGTTGTTTGAAATTAAATTCAATCATTCGGTTCTTTGTTGAAAATGTCTTGATCAAAGCATTACTCTCGTTTGATTCTATGCAAAGTTTGTTTCCATATTATTTCCGCTACACAACTCATTCATTTCCATTTTAATTCAAACAGAAAATACAATCAAAACCAAACTCAGTTCCAACAATTGGTATCAGAGCTAGGACAGTCAAATTTGATTTCACAATCATTTTGACATAAATAGTTCAGCTCAAAATCGTTGATATCGATAGTTTGTTTGTTTGTGTTGAAAAACATAGCAAGGTTTAACCACCATTAAAGTTGATTAATCAGTGTTTGTAAAACAACCAATATGACGTCACAATCTCAAGATGATAAGAATAACATTGGCTCGCTTTTTAAACCACCCATGCTTAAAAGAAATGAATACAACATCTGGGAGCGAAGGATGGGTCACATCCTTGCTCAACAGAACACTGGATGTTGGAGGTCTGTTGTTTTTGGTCCCGATGTTCCTACAGTGCCAAGTGCTGAGGATCCAAAGAAGTTCGTACCAAAACCTTATGAAAACTATACTGAAACTGATTTTCAAAAATTCGAACTGGATGCCAAAGCATTTAGCATCATAGCATCTGCATTACTAAATGAGATCTATGCTGGACTGTTACATTGTAACAGCGCCAAAGAGCTATGGGATGCTTTGAAGGAACAGTTTGGGGGTACCGAAGAAGTTATTGAAAAACAAATAAAAAGCAATGTGAAATTTGGTGTTGGTTACAGAAAACATGATGATGAAAACACTGCTTTTGGAAAATCTGTTCAAACCACTGATGTAACCACTGAGTTTATTCCAACAAACAAGAAAGGCCAAGAAGTGAAAATCACTGACAAACTTGGTAACAAAATCACACTTGATAGACCAATGGGATCCTCTACTTTTGAGGAGCTTGAAGATTATCAGTTTAAACCAAAATGGTCTGATGAGTGTGATATTCTTGAAAATTTCAAGCCAATGGACTTTACATCAACTGATGGTGTTAAAGCTCCAAAAGCTAAAGTCATTCCTCTCAAAGACATCCCAGCAGAGGTTAAAACCTCTGCTGCAAAGGAGTCTGAAAAGAGAAAGAAAAAAGAAAAAATTGATAACTTGTTTTGTGAATTCTGTGAGAAAAGGAATCATCTAACAAAAGACTGTTTCCACTTAAAAGCTTATGATTTGAACAGAACAAGTGCCATTGTTTCAGCTGAAAGCTGCATTGTTTGTGGTAAAACAAATCATAAAACTCAAGCATGTATGTATCTCAAAAACTTTGACGTGAAAAAGAATGAGTACATTGCTAAAACATCCTTGAGTCCATCAACATCATCTGTCAAATTCACCAAGAAACAACCACTGTTTGTGCCAGTTCAAACAGCTGTCACAAAACAGCTGAACCAAACATCTGTCAAAAGAGATATTCAGGTTACTGATGCACCCCCTGCTAATCAGTTCAGAAAAGGCAAGGAAAAACAGTCTTACCAAAGGATTCCACACGTTTATGAGGCCTATAAAAGGCCCTCTAAACCTAAAGTGAACAGGCATCCTTTTGGGTACCAACAGGTGATTGGTCAAGACCCCCAACAGTGGTTAGCAAGAAACAGTACTAAAACTGTCCAAACCCCTGACCTAACCACTGTCCATCAATCTGCATCCATCCCAGACACTGTTGAGACCCCATCCAAAGCCCTGTTGGCTTTGGAGACCCTAATGAACTAATCCTTTTACTTCATGTGCAGGGAGCTTCTGCATGCTTTGATAGTCTTTGGCATGTAGATAGTGGAGGCTTCAGGCACATGACAGGATGTAAAGCCCTCCTCAAATACTTTAAAATCCAAGGAGGGGGTGATATATCCTTTGGGAATAATAGTAAAGGGAAAGTTCTGGGGTCTGGTACAGTGCAGTCTGGAAATGTAAAATTTGAAAATGTCAATCTGATAGACAATCTAAAATTCAACCTTCTGAGTGTATCTCAAATGAGTGACAAAGGGTTTGGGTCATTCTTCACAAAAGATTGTTGTAGGATTGTTGGACCAGAAATGGTCAAAAAGATTGAAGCAATAATCAAAACTGGTCAAACTAAACTTGTTGCTCAAAGAAGTGGCAATGTTTATGTTGTTGATATGTCTAAAGAATGTCCTAGAGCTGATGCCTGTCTGTTCTCAGCTGCCTCTAATAAAGAGACAGAACTTTGGCACAGAAGGTGTCACACCCCGAAATTATCAGAGCATCGGCGTGACTGGACTGGTGTCGTCATTGCACAGCGGAAGCAAATAAGCAAAGACTTCTAGAAACTGAACGCCTGCTAAGTACTCGAATTCTCGATGGTCCTCCTATTCCAACCGTGCCTTGTATTAGAAATGCAACCTGAGAAAGAACATGCGAGAAAAATCAACATAATGTTGAGCGAGTTCATAGTTTGTTCGTAAAAGATTTAAGATAAATCTTTTGAGTTGTGAAAGGTTTGAAATAAATCTTTGGTACTGTGAAAGATTTGAAATAAATCTTTGGAATAACCGGTTTTTGAAGTAGTATTGAGAAAATGAATTTAAAAACCATTTTCTTGCAAAGTTATATGGAAACGTTGTGTTTGTAACACGTTATGTTCATAAAACCATGTTTTTGTAATGTTCGTAAAATCATCAATGCCCACCCTGACTTTGACCCGCATAATCTTATGCCTTAAATTTTGTAGAAAACATGGTATTTAATTTGTATGAACAAGTATGTTTCGTAAGTATAATGTTCCTGGTATGTAGCAGTGTAAGAGGACTTGTGATCACCAATGGTTTGCAAGGCCATTAGCATGTTGTGAAATGCAAGTAAGTAAGACACAACCTAGCCGATTTTTGCGTTGGGCAACCAAGTCACTCCAGGTCCGTTGTGGTTAGCCTCCGAGAGGTCCGTTTGGCCTAGAGCTGGGCTCGCTACACCCAGATAGATCTACCGCTCGAGTCCCTCGGTGTTCTAACTACCCATTCACATGATCTAAACCTCCTTACGTTAATCATACCGTGTATAAAATAAATTCCTGGTCACCCTGACCAGATTCCTGGTTACCCTAACCCAATCCCCGGTCACCCTGGCCGAATATCATTCACATTTCGAACAAGCATTTGTTTTTGTAAAAACCGGTATGTTTAGTATAAACCTTTCGTAAATCATTTGAGTTCCTCGAAATCCCTTCGTAATATGATTTAGAAATACGAGTTTTATATTTGTTCTAAACTTTGTTTGCTTTTGCAAAACGTGCATGTCTTTCCACCCCGAAAACATTTATAAAAATGTAGAGCCGTGAAAAGTGGGGTTATGAACTCACCTGAATATTCCTGTGCAAAGCTAGCTAATTTACGACTTCGTGATGTCGTTTCCAAGACTTGACTCGCTAGCGTGCATTCTACAATATTCCTAACAAGGAATATCTAATAAGTTTCTAAATAAAAGCGGTAACTAGTTTGCGTGTCACCGAGCTCTACCGAATCGTAAATCGAACGATTTAACGGTAAATTAATAACTTAATAGTAACGGCTTAGTTATACTTGTTAAGTCTCGCTTATGTCAGTGGCAGTTTAATAAGTCTTGAAAAAGACTTAGTTTCCGAGAGACTTAAAATAGATAAATATTTATATAAAAATATATAAATATATCGTTATCATCGCGTTAGACGTCTCGAGTAGTCGTACGTGTATAAAGAATATTTATACGAAAATATCATGTATCAAACTCGTATGCGATATTCTATGATTTATCGTGTGCCGTTTAGGCGTATAAAATAAATATGTAAAGTTATATTTATTTTATAAAGAAATCGTCGAGTTGTTTTGTTTGTAAATAAATATAAACCATATTTATTTTTGTAAAAGATTTCGCGTTGTACGACTTTCGGAATAAATATATAACTATATTTTATTTTAGTAAAATAATCGTCGTGCCATAATAATTGGAAATAAATATAAACTATATTTATTTTGATGAAACGAATTCGTGTTACGCGATGCTTGAAATAAATATACTATATATTTATTTATAAAAAGAATTCGAGTTCGTTTGAAATAAATATAATAACTATATTTATTTTGTTATCGAAATATTTTTCGTATCGTTGTTCTCGTAAGTTGTAAGTTGTGGTCGAAAGAAGCTTTACCTTCGCATCTTGTTTTTCAAAAGCGCTTTATTTCAAAAGCACGTTTTATTTTATAATAAAACTCGTTTTATTTTACGGATTTTCTCGAAAAACGGGCAGAGTTTCCTCTGTTTTTTGACGCCCCGGACAACCAAGTTGTCGTAATTTTATCAAGATTCAATCAACAATATACTCGATATCAATATCAATATGTTAATATTCATCTTATGTATAAAATGTAAACCATAATCAATACGAATCAGTTCGAGCTCGTTCACGACACTAATAAAAATCTTAAAATTAGTGCAAATAATATTCGTTCTAAACTTTTACCGAGTCTTTCGCGTCGAGTCGTTGAACCGCCTGACTGAGTTGACCGGTCAACTGAGTTGACCTGAGTTTGACCGAGTCGAACCGAAATGCACCGAGTCATACCGAGTTGAACCGAAATACACCGAGTCGTACCGAGTTGGACCGAGTTTGACCAGCTGAGTTGACCGAGTCACTGGGTTGACTCGGTTTTGGCTTGTTGACCGCGACTGACCCGCACCGAGACCTGACCAGGTCTGACCCGAACCGAAATACCCTGCCGTGCTTGAATATGGGCCCGACACTTGAGCATAACATCATCATTCATCAATATCTTCAGAGAAGATGCAAAATGAAGAAAAGGGAAGGTTCCTTACCGAAACACGTCGGACCGAGACACGGACCGCCGGGTTGAGTCACCGACTGCCGGACCGAGACGTGACTCACCGTCATTACCATCTGATCATCATTTTCGTCTGAATCAGTGTCGGAAACCACTGAAATTCGTCATCAAGGACCGTTGGATAAAATGACCGACCGTCGGATAATGAAACCGACCGCCGGTCCGCCGGTTCTCTTTCTTTCCTTCTGTCTCTACTCTCTATCTCTTTCGGTTTCTCTCTCTCTTCTCTGGTTACCGCCGCCGCACCACCACCGGACGGTGGTGGTGCTCCGATTTATCAATCGAAGAAAAGGGGGGGGGCTGTTACTTGTCGGAATGGTTCACCGGCCGCCGGTCACTAGACCGAGAGGGTGTTTGGCTCGGCTTGAGAGAACCGAGAGATGTGGGGGTGGGTGTCTGTTTGAGGGTATTGGGTGCTGGTGTAGCTGACTTCTTCATGGAGTCTTGTAAGACTTTCAAAGAAAATCAAATAGGCATATGTTGTGTGTATATGCAGTAGAGACGAGAGTGAGGGAGAGAGTATTTGACATTTTCTTTTGTGTGAGTATACAGGCAATTGAGGGTCTTTATATAGAGATTTAAGGGTTAAAGTTTCTTTTGTGTAATTATAATACATTCAGGTCATATAGTTTACATGGTTATATGTTTTAACCATTGGCCTAAAATCTCTTGTAGAGATTTAGTGTAGATATTGTGGATCTTGTGAGGATTTCTAGAGATTTTGCAAATCTCGCAGGATTCTTATGAATCTTGTAGAGATCTTTAGATATCTGATTTATTGTGCAGATTCAGGCTTGTGGGTCTTTGGCTTGGGCCCGGGGCCTACAAGCTCAATCCCCGTGTATAAGTGGCCCGTAATTCCTACGAGACCCGTTGTCGAATCCAGAACTCCGTTTAACGTCAAAATTTAAAATACAAAAATACGGTTGGTAACCGTTGTAGTAGCGTTCGTGCGTCGATTGCGGTAATAATCGCGAAAAAATTGTATCGTTGCCGTCTTTAATCCGTTTTTCGATCCGGTTTCGACTGAAATCACTAAAAGTTAATTACGAAGCTAAAATATATCGTAAAAATTTATTATTTGACGGCGTCATCAGTATCTTGTATGGTTTCAACCCGTTGTCGTTTAACGTTTCACAGGCTTCTCTGTAAACCACCGTTCGCGCATTGTTAAGTCGGATAATCGTTCCTGGGCACTCCAAAGGCCTAATTAGGTTAATTTGCGTTGTAATCACTATTCATTATCGCGTTAATCGCCTGTTAATTACGTAATTAAGGGCCGTAAATTACGGGTTGTCACATTCTCCCCCTGTTACAGAAATTTCGTCCTCGAAATTTAGACTATGTTATCCCCTCAGAATTGTGTTATTCGCAGGTAAGTCCGAATAATAACAAAGTGAATGACCGCGTAATCGAAAAAGACTTATTCGAATCATGTGAATTCAAGGGCATTCCTTCACAATAGGAATCCCAACAGTTTAAAAGAAATGTGTCTCAGTAATTGCTGTCAAAGGAAACGAGACGTATAGGTACAGTCACTAATGTGACTAAGTTAACAGGGATCCAACAGGAACTTCGACCAATCGAATTCCATATGAACGTATAAATGAGTTCTAGAAGCAATAACATCCACTGGATGAACTTAGAATCAACCATCTCAAATGTAATAGTTTGCATGAAACGTTCGATCGTGATCAGCGCAAGCTGCAAGTCATACCGACGCCACAAGGTGTCGCAATGAATGAAACAACTTAATAATAGAGGTGATTGAACAAGTATCACCTGTGTTTTGCATAAAACGCTCGATCATAATTAGCACAAGCTACAAGTTTGTACTGACACCACAAGGTGTCGTAGTGATTCAAATGATTCAATAATAGCGGTGATCAAACAAATTCACCGTGTTTTGAAGTCAAATGAAAGCGCAATAAAGTGAATTTTGAAAGTTTGTTTTAAATGACATCATAGGATTTTCAATTGAAAATGGAACATCAATGAAACAATGTTTTCGATCGAAGGTGAAGAAACAATGGATGTCGCAAAGCATTCGATCGATGTTGAAAGAACCGTTATGAGGTACACCGGAATATGAAATGAATTTGTGTACCATTGTCTTAACACACAATTGTGTTGAGACTGTTGTAATGTGATAATCCAAAGCGGATTTATTCTGAATCAATAAATGAATAATTAAATCCGTGCATGAGGTACGTAAACGAGTTAAGCGCAAGGTTCAAATAAGTGAAAGCACCACCACAAGGTGTCGAAATCAATAATTTAATGGAGTCGAATACCAAACAAGTTTACCACGACTCGGAACAAATGAAGTGTTCGTTAAAAAATTGATTTGAATATGATGCTCCCAATACATCATATGGTGTCTCGAATCGAATAAGTGTAATGAGCAAGTTCAAACAATTGAACTTGGTTTTAGCGTAATCCGGCAATAAGTATATGTATCGACAAGAAAACTTTCGGCATGGTTATAACGAAAAACCATGTATGTAACTTGTAAAGAAATGATCGTAATACAATGACCATTAAGAGGAGTAGAGATACGAAAACCTACTCAGTAAGTGTGAAATTCGAAATTTCAAATAAAGAAATTTGAGGACTTTACCTGGGGTTTCGTGTGACGACCAATTGTTTGGTGACATTACCATAGAATGTCGAACATAGCGTGTTCGTCGTTAGCTAGGTAGGGGGGATGCGTAGACAATCGTCTTCTCCCTGGCGTGATTCGTGTCGTTGCAGGATCGCGTGACAAGTTGTCATTTCCTGATCGTTAGTTCTCCTGCTGACAGGAACCTAGCGTCGTTATTGAATTGCGCCATCGTGTCTTTTCAAAGGCCTCGTCTCGATAGTTGTATTTGTCGCACGTCAACCTCCGTTGATGTATAGCTTAAGTTTCACGTATACCTGTGCACTAGCGTTGTGTGCCGCGTAGAAGGTGATGTACTCCGACATCCGTTGACGTAAAGTTCGAGTTCCATGTATTCTCGTGCGCTAGTGTTTTGTTTTGCGTAGAATGTGATGTACTCCGACATCCGTTGACGTAAAGATTGAGTTGCATATATTCTTGTGCACTCGTTTGTTATGCGTAGGCTGCCTGCTCGGGAAGTTAAAATATCACAGACAATATGGGTAATGTGTGCCCGAGTTAATATTCGCGGTTCCTACGTGATGGCTTTTAATAAACACACACATGCGCAAATAATCAATCATATCACCGAATGCACATGTTAGTCACCAATAAGCAATCAAGTAATTCCCCTAGTCCCACTGGTCTATCCTCCCAGCTTCTCAGACTGAAATTCCTAGTCACACTAGACTATCCTCCCAGCCTCTCAGACTGACTTCCTTTTCCGAAGGTCTTAAATGCATGTTTCCTAAACTCTCAGAGTGTTTGGTACTGTATGTAATTGTTTCGTGTACCGTGTGTAAAACACCACAATAGCGTATGTTTGAAAACAAAATTTCTGACTGTTTGTTTTTCAGCAACGGTTGGAGACCATATTCGAGTACTAGGCGTTCTGTATGTATTCAACGTCTTAATAGTCTAAGTTCCCAGAGGAAAGTGAGGTTAGAGCCTAGGTATCACAACAGGAACCTAATTCGCTGTAACCTATAGCTCTGATACCAATCTGTCACACCCCGAAATTATCAGAGCATCGGCGTGACTGGACTGGTGTCGTCATTGCACAGCGGAAGCAAATAAGCAAAGACTTCTAGAAACTGAACGCCTGCTAAGTACTCGAATTCTCGATGGTCCTCCTATTCCAACCGTGCCTTGTATTAGAAATGCAACCTGAGAAAGAACATGCGAGAAAAATCAACATAATGTTGAGCGAGTTCATAGTTTGTTCGTAAAAGATTTAAGATAAATCTTTTGAGTTGTGAAAGGTTTGAAATAAATCTTTGGTACTGTGAAAGATTTGAAATAAATCTTTGGAATAAC
>JARYGA010039518.1:0-40442 GCA_030545235.1 Helianthus tuberosus
AAGCTATTTTAACGCTAAACCATTAATGCATGTTATACGTGGCTTATGAATGCTTGTTTGTTATGTTTACACATGGAATGCTGTCTACCTGCCTTAGCAACGATAGTACTATAGTTTGGACTCAGCACCCGTTCACACGGGGGTTGTTAAGGATCTTTTACTTGCATGGATTACGGTGGTAATCATGTATTGCGAACTGCCTCGGGCAGTCAACCCGCAGTCATTGGTATCGATGGATCTATGTCGATAACTAACGTGCTTCATTTCACTATGTGTACGTGCTGGTTATGCGTAAACGAATTCGAACTCTATATGCTATTATCAAACTTGTATGCTCACCTTTACATTTTATGTATTGACATTATTTTAACGTATGTGACAGGTGCTTAGGATGCATATGTGGTAGGAAATGGAAGCTAGAATAAAGCTTTAGAGCCCAACAAATAGTTGTCTGTAGATAACTTATTAGGGGTCTCTAGAAGCAGATAAACAATTGCTACTTATTTAAATCTGAGTTGTCTGAACAGAATATTTGTTTTGATGTTGTCTGTAATAACTTGTTTGACTATTTATGTTACGGTATGGGACGTAATACTTTAATTAAATGGTGATGATAGTTGTTATGGAAACTTCTGGACAATCTGTTTCGCTCAGTGCCACGCCCCGATGATTCCACCATCGGTTGGGGTGTGACAGATTGGTATCAGAGCCATAATTATAGGGAATTAGGCAAGACTCGACCTAGTCCGGGTCGAAGTCTTAGAGACCTAGTCTATAGTTAAGAACCAACAGACCAACTCACGCGTATGCGTGAACTCTCCACTATCACTCACTCTTTCTCTATCACTGCACTCGAATTTTCAAGTTGTGAACAGGTAATGAGGTCGACAATAGGTGTGAAAACCGCAAACTCTTGACTAAAGTTGCCTAATCAGCTTGCGTTTTATCTACAAACGAGGAGAATCATACCAAATCAGGAGTGAAATCCATATTTTGATGAATAATCTCCTCAATTTTTATCAAAAACGAGGACGGAAGTTGCAAGATAGGGGTGAAACCCTAACCTTGACGACTCGTCCCGCTTTTATACAAAAACTCTCACCAAAGTTCGATGGACCCCAACGATCTAAAGACACAATATAACCAATGGGAATTGCGCCAACGCCCAAGAATCGAGGCAAAGGCATAGTCCTGGAGGTAATTGTGCAGGATCCTTGCGAATAGTCGAGCCACTTTGGTCAGTCGAAGTCTATTAGCCGCAGACAATCTACCTTCGATTTATCGATCTTTATGAAAGTTTTATGCATTTTCTGTTATTTGTTAACGTTTTGAGGTACTATTGATTTCGACCCAACACTATTGCTTCTGCTAAAACACAAAACCCACACAACTCATCGCTAGCGAATCAACAATAGAGGCAGTCAGAATACTTTGTATGCTCGTATGTGTTCCTAGTGATTAAGTAATGTGTGTTTTGCTATTGCCTTTCTAGGAATGTTGTGATTATATGCTCTATGTGTTTATGTGATTTTGTGCGATTCTGTGATTTTGTGACTATATGTGCTTACATGGTACGTGTTACTAAGCTTTAGTAGTAGTAAACGTGTGAGGTGAGATTCGAATACATGTGTTGAGTTCCATGGCGATGTCTATTGCAGACAATGTCGTCTGGATCCCTTCATCCACTCTCTCGCCAGGAAAAGAAAGACAGACGTCTTGCTTCCATCGTCGCGAAAGCTGTAGCAAAGGCAGTGAGCGATGCCTATGAGAATGACAGCAAATCATCCAAGGAATCAAGGACTGAAGGTCCTAGAGCTGTCGCAAGACCTTTCAGTTTCAAACAATTCAAGTCATGTGGGCCGAAAGAATTCACGGGCGAAGGAGGTACTACTGCACTATTCCACTGGTTTGACTCTATCGAGGTTACTCTGCGACAAAGTGGTTGCCCTGATGACCTTCGAACTTTGAACGCTACCGGCGTCTTTCAGTCCCGTGCTTTAGACTGGTGGACGGCCGAGAGGAACAAGAGAGGGAATGATGCAGCTTACGGTTTGTCGTGGGATGAGCTCAAGGAAGTCATGCTAGAGGAATTCTGCCCTCCTCACGAGCGTCAAAAGCTTGAAGATGAATTTTGGCACATACATCAGAAGGATGGAGACAATGATGGCCTCACTGCTCACTTCAAACAGCTCAGCATTATATGTCCTGACCAGGTCAAGACTCCTGAGATGACCATCAAGAAGTACATCCGAGCTTTGCCCGACTGCGTCGCTGATTTCGTGCAAGCGGCTAAGACTGCCACGATCGAAGAGACCTATCTGCTGGCCGCTGAAATCAATGACAAAAGGGTTAAGGCTGGGGTGTGGGATAAGACCTCCAAGCATCTGCATCAAGCTACCGCTACTTCACCAACTGCTGAACCTACCTCGTCAAGCAACAAGCGAAAGAACAAGAGAAAGAACAGCTCCGCCAACAAGAACTGTGCGATTACTGCTGCACCGATCCAAGCTGTACCTGCCCAACAGTGTCAAGTAGCGGCGCCTGTGGCCAATGCACCGCCGGCCAAGCGTGCATATACTGGACCACACCCACTCTGTCCTACTTGCTCCTATCATCACCCGACTGCTATTCAATGTCGCTTATGTGCTCATTGCAACGTCTACGGCCACTTTACTGCCAACTGCCGTATTCGTCAAGCTCCTGCCAATCAAGCTCTACTCGCTGCCCCACAGGGTCAACAAGCTCCTCCAGCACCCGCAGTCAAAGCCAGAGCATGCTTCACGTGTGGCGACCCGAATCATTTCGCCAACGTGTGCCCGAACAGGGTAGTGAAACAAGAACCGCAACAGCAGCAACCACAGCAGCAACAACAGGCCGCACGCGCCAGAACTTTCAATCTCAATGTGCGTCAAGCCCAGGCCGACAACAACGTGGTCAATGGTACGTTCCTTGTGAATGGTATTTATGCTTCATGTTTATTTGATACTGAAGCCGATAATTGCATTGTGTCACTCGAATTTGAGAAACTCCTTAATCGTAAACGTTCCCGACTCTCCTCTGCATTCGATGTTGAAGTCGCTACCGGAAGAACCATCGCTGTAAACTCTGTTATTCGTGATTGCACTCTCGAGCTCAACAATCACATCTTCTCAATCGATCTCATTCCAATGCAACTAGGAAGCTTTGATGTCATAGTAGGCATGGACTTTCTACGCGAAAACCATGCCGAAGTTGTGTGCTTCGATAAAATGATTCGTTTTTCGCTCGCAAACGATGATTCGTTGTGTGTTTATGGTGATACTACTTCGAAGGGTCTCAAGCTTATGTCATGCCTACAAGCTAGTAAGTATCTCCGCAAGGAATACAGGGCTTTCTTGGCTAACGTTGTAGCAGCGGAGAAGGAAAAGAAAGAGAAGAAGGAAGTGAAAGACGTTCCTGTGGTTCGAGAATTTCCTAATGTTTTTCCAGAGGATCTTCCCGGACTACCTCCTAAGCGTGATATTGATTTTCGCATTGATCTCATTCCTGGAGCTAATCCTATCGCCAGAGCTCCTTATCGACTCGCGCCGTCTGAAATGCGCGAACTCTCAACCCAACTTCAGGAATTGCTTGAAAAAGGCTTTATTCGCCCCAGCACCTCTCCTTGGGGCACACCAGTCCTTTTCGTCAAAAAGAAGGACGGGTCGTTCCGGATGTGCATCGACTACCGGGAATTGAATAAGTTAACTATCAAGAACCGCTATCCTCTGCCTCGAATCGACGATTTGTTTGATCAGCTGCAAGGCGCTATGTGTTTCTCGAAGATCGATTTACGTTCAGGATATCATCAGCTGCGTATACAAGAGGAGGATATACCCAAAACCGCGTTTCGCACTCGTTACGGCCATTACGAATTCGTTGTCATGCCTTTTGGCCTAACAAACGCACCAGCAGTTTTCATGGATCTGATGAATCGAGTGTGTAAACCATATCTCGACCGTTTCGTCATCGTGTTCATCGACGATGTCTTGATCTATTCCAAAACGAGGGCCGAACACGCGCAACATCTACGTTTGGTTCTCGAGTTACTCCAGGGGAACCAACTCTATGCCAAATTCTCCAAGTGCGAGTTTTGGTTGGAGGAGGTTCAGTTTCTGGGTCACATCATAAATAGTCAGGGCATTCACGTCGATCCTGCGAAGATTGAAGCTGTTAAGAGCTGGGTTACGCCTAAGAACCCGACTGAAGTCCGCTCCTTTCTTGGGCTAGCAGGCTATTATCGACGATTTATCGAAGGATTCTAGAAGATTGCTGTACCACTCACTTCTCTCACTCATAAGGACCAGCCTTTTGTCTGGGGAACCAAACAAGAGTCTGCCTTTCGAACCCTCAAACACATGCTTTGCAATGCTCCTGTTCTCACACTACCCGACGGAAACGATAATTTCATTGTCTATTGTGATGCTTCCAACCTTGGTCTCGGTTGCGTCCTAATGCAACGGGACAAGGTCATAGCTTACGCATCTTGTCAGCTCAAAATCCACGAGAAGAACTATACAACCCACGATCTCGAGCTAGGCGTCGTTGTTTTTGCATTAAAGATTTGGCGACACTACCTATATGGTACAAAGTGTACGATCTTCACCGATCATAAGAGCCTACAGCATATCTTTAATCAGAAGGAACTAAATATGCGTCAATGCCGATGGGTAGAACTTCTCAACGATTACGACTGTGAGATTCGTTACCACCCAGGCAAGGCAAATGTTGTTGCTGACGCACTTAGCAGACGGAGCTATCTGCTTAGCACTCGAAATGTTCAAGCCCAGCACAACCTCGAAGCTCTCATTCGCGACGCCCAGCATGCATGTTTCAACGAACGCACCTTGAAGAAAGAAAGAATCTACCACGATGGAGCCCAGCTTGTGAGCAAATCAAATGGGATATTCCACTTCTTAGACCGAATTTGGATTCCCAAGCGAACCAACCTGCGACAAATTATCATGGATGAAGCCCACAAATCCCGATACTCTATTCATCCCGGTGCTGACAAAAGGTACCATGATCTTCGCTATAGGTACTGGTGGCCGGGTATGAAACGGGATATCGCACTCTACGTCGGAAATGCATAACCTATGCTAGAATCAAGGCTGAACATCAAAGACCCTCTGGCTTGCTCGAACAACCACCAATTCCCATGTGGAAATGGGAGAGCATAGCTATGGATTTCGTAACCAAGCTTCCAACCACGTCATCTGGTCACGACAGCATTTGGGTTGTTATTGACCGTTTGACCAAATCAGCTCACTTTCTGCCAATACGAGAAGACTACAAGGTTGAACGATTAGCCCGAATCTACACCGACGAGATCATTTATCGACATGGGACGCCTCGTGACATCATCTCTGATCGTGATGCTCGGTTCACTTCACGGTTGTGGGAAACGTTTCAAACGGCACTCGGTACGACGCTTAATCTAAGTACCGCATTCCACCCACAAACCGACGGTCAGACTGAAAGAACGATTTGTACGCTTGAAGACATGCTCCGTTCGTGTGTCCTAGACTTCGGTGGTAATTGGGATAGACACCTTCCGTTAGTCGAATTCTCGTACAACAACAGCTACCAGGCCAGCATCCAGATGGCACCTTTCGAGGCCTTATACGGAAGAAGATGTCGATCGCCTATTGTGTGGCACGAGATCGGTCACTCGCAACTAACCGGTCCGGAGCTGCTACAAGAAACGACCGACAAAATTTTCCAGATACGAGACAACCTAGCGAAAGCCCGGGATCGACAGAAAGTTTACGCCGATAAAAAGCGCAAACCCCGTGAATATGGCGTTGGTGACTACGTACTCCTAAAGGTATCACCTTGGAAGGGTGTAGTCCGATTCGGCAATAAGGGGAAACTCGCGCCTCGATATGTTGGACCTTTTAAGATTCTGGAAAGAATCGGAAAAGTCGCCTACAGACTCGAATTACCGGAAGAACTTAGCAATGTCCATCCGACTTTCCACGTGTCAAACCTCCGAAAGTGCATCGCCGACCACGACTTACACTGTAACACCCCGTGTTTTCACGAGTGAAAGTCAAAGTCAAGGTCAAAGTCAACGACCGATTTCGCGCGACGTGACTCGTAGAATTGTTTCTATTATATTTAGATTATGTGGAGTAAATGTCGTACATTGCAATGATCGAACCGTGTCCACCGTGTTTCAACCGACCTACGACTGTGAACGATAGGAAGTAACAATGCGATAAAGTTAATCAAGCTATGATAATCAAATCGACATCAAATCGTAACTCGAACTGTGTATTTTACCTGTTGTTTATACGTGTGTGTGTGTGTGTGTGTGCCTTACGTGTTACCTGTGCATGTTTATTTTATGATATGTTGTGATAATCAAGCGAACTCAATCGAACTCGAAGTCTAACTCGAATGTAAACGAACCTGAATCCCGATTCGAACCATATAAGAAGTAGTTGGGACAGAAAGTAATTTGACTAGGAAACCCTGTCGAATCGCTCGCAAATCGAAACCGAAGCAACATCGCACCGAACACTCCTAAGCAGGCAGCATCCGCACGGATGGCCAATCCGCACGGGTTGCCAATCCGCACGGATTGCCAATCCGCACGGATGACCAGTCTGCGCGGATAGCCTACCCGGGTGCATGCCATGCGCACGGCTCACCCTTTCCCTTTTTGGCATCCTATAAATACACGGGTCACTCTCCACTTTTTCCACTTTTGGCAAGTGACGTCCGAACCACACGCATTCTTCACTATTTCTCAGATTTCTCTCAATCCAGGTAAGATCTTGCACTAATTCTTGTACATCCTTGATCACTACACAATTCTACACATTTCCATCTTTCAAATCTTCACTTTTAACCATGAAATCATCCGGATTTGGGGTATTCTCGGGTGACGTCACCATGAAGTTCTTATGAACTTCAAGCTTGACCTCATTCCACCAAGAATAGCTCAGATCTAAACGATTTCTACAAGATTTCATAATAATTTCACCTAGATCTAAACTTTTCTAAAGATAAAAGAGTTGAAAGAAATAAACCTAAGTTCTCTCCTTCTTTTACCCTTAAAACCGGTACGAATCAGATCGGTTCTAGTGTTCTACTCGTTGATAGTGATTCACTAGTTCTAGATCTGGAATCCGACCCACAGGCAACTGATTTCGGGGATAACCGGGATGACTGTCCTGAGTCGCCGACAGGCCGAGTTAGGGTGGTTCCTGACCGGTCTAGTCACACGGGTGAGGACACAACTCCAAGTGGTTGCCACGTAATCAGAATGTCTCGATAAACGACAACAGAAACCAAGTGTAGACGAACGGAACAACCAGACAATTGTCCGCACGGACTAGCTGTCCGCAGGGACAGGCTGTGCGCACGGATCACCATCCGCATGCACGGGTTATCCGGACGAGTTGTCACCCGGACGAGCTACCCTTGGGACCCACTTTCCAAACAAGGTTTGAGTATCGACGAATGAGCAATCCGGACGGACAACCTCTGAGTGGATTACTCTTCGGATCATGAGATACTAAGGCTTTAAAATAAATTCAAACAATGTTCTTCCGCACGGCCAGGTCGTACGCACGGATAGGCTAGCCGGACGGATTGCCTCTGCCCGCGCGTACAGATCGTCCGCACGGACTACCATACGCACGGACTGCCGTCCGCGCGACCGGCTTGAAAGGTAGAAACACTTATGTGTTTTCTAAATGTTACAACGAAAACTCCAAAGCACAAGCCATCATACACAAACACATCTTAGGAAGAAACTCCAAAGCACGGACTGCATTGTTCAGCAGCTCAGTTCATATTCGAGTTCTTACGATCATCGGTGTGTTGCAACCCTTGTGATCAATAAAATCGTGCAACGTTTACTTTCAGGTAATGACGTCCAGTTGCGGCGCGCAATCACTGTATCTATCTCAAGATCTCTTCTCGTGATTCCTTAATCAATGTGTCGCGTGTGCAATGTCGTGGTCTCATTGCATCGACGTACAATCGAGCTTGTCGAGAGACGTCACATAATTGCAACTCTAGCTCCTTAGCTCTTGGTTGCAGGGTTGGCGTGAATTTCGTTCTTATCCATCATGTATCTTAAAGTTCTCCCTTCGCGAACTCGAAATCCGCTTTTCGTCATCATTGCACATAACTGTGCTTTCTCTAAGAGTTGCAAGGTAAATTGCGGCTGTTGCTCACGACCTTCCTTGGTCGTTGGCCATATAAGAATGTAGTCAATAAGTATATGGCTTATCTAGGTATGGCTTACACGTTCGATTCATGAGGTCCATGAATATTGTCGATGCATGTGTTAAGCCTAATGGTACGACAAGGAACTCGTAATGCTCGAAGCGAGTTCTGAGTGTCGTTTTTAGGGATATTTCCTTCTTGTATTCACAGTTGAGGACATCCTGTCCTAAAGTTGATCCTTGAGTGGCAACTAGGATCTTATGATTGGCTCATTTGTGTCATCAGTCCTTGGCAAGGATTCTGATTTTCAATTTTCTGGAATTTATGCAAAAATGGAACTGTCAACCTTCTCCTCAAGTCCTTATCTAAGGATGTTATGTCCTTAATTTCCTCTGTCTAGCCGCTCTTGTGGGGTCTGGCATCCTTGCGCCTATTGCAATAAAGTTGGGTTTCATCATTCGCAAGAGGGATGCGTCTGATTCTCTCGTATTGACGACTTCAGCTGCATACTTGGATTTCCGATCCCTGCTGACTATCATATTATGACTTCATGAGTCAATGGTAACAGAAGGTTCCGGCCCTCTGAGTGCCTAATTACGATCCTTAATCGCTTCGACTGTTTAAACTATCCTTCTATATGCCCATTTCTAAAGAATACGGGACGTCTATCTTACTTGAGACTAGGCCAAGCAGTTTCTTAAGTTCTAAGCATGCAAGGTTGAAGTTGATGTCAGTATTAAAAATAGATGCATAAGGGTGGTTAATAGGGAACGTACCCGTAACCGCATCTGGATCCTGGCGTGGTTCACGAGTTTCGATCGTGAAAACCCTTCTTTGCTTGTTTCTTCTTTGGGCAATCTTTCCTAAAGTGCCCTGCTTCACCACATCTGTAGCAACCCGGTATTCTCTTATTTCTCCCATCTGGGTCCTTCGCCCAACAGGCATCCTTGCTGTGCCCTTCTTTTCCACACTTTCCGCACGTAGGCCTTAGGCATCGACCTTCATGGTGAAAAGTGCATTCCCCGCATCTCGGCTTAGTCCTCGAGTATATTTTACCACAAGCCTTATTAGTGGCTCCATCAGTTTTCCTGTCATGCGGCGGTTTCACTTTCTTTCTTTTGCCTGATTTAGAGCTTCCATAGTTGACTTGGGTGCTCATCTTTAGGTTTGAGGACTTCCTCTTCTTGTTGCTTGACGACTCCACATGAGTCTCTTTCTTGTTATTTTCAGATTCCGAAAATTTTCCCGCACGTAGAGCTTCTTCAATAAGGGTGACACTCATATCGATAGCCTCTGCAATGGTTGAGGGCTTTGAGGTAGTAACCATGCTCCTGATCTGAGGTGCAAGTCCCCAAATGAATCGTTCAACCCTTTTGAATTCCGGTTTGACTAAGTAGGGGACGACCCTAGACAAGTCGTGAAATCGTTGGATGTATTCAGGAATCTTCGGTCCGTCCATTTTCAAGTTCCAGAACTCCACCTCAATCTTCTGGATTTCCGTCCTAGAACAGTACTTCTTTTCCATCATTTCCTTGAGCTCGTCCCAGCTCAGTGCATAAGCAGCATCTGCACCAAGGGTTTGAACCTGAAGGTTCCACCAGGAGAGTGCGCCATCTACGAATAACCCTGAGATATAAGTAACACTCTGTTGGGGCGAACAGTTACTCATTCTTAGAATGGAGTCAGTCTTTTCTGCCCAACGAACAAATGCAACGACACCTCCTGTGCCATCAAAATTCAATGGCTTGCAGTCCAGGAATTGTTTATAGGTGCAGCCAGTTGGAGGGTTATTTTCAGTAGTGCCATCGCTGTGCTTAGAGCGGAGGGCTTCATGTCGCGCAATTGCCTGTGAGATGCGTTCTTGCAGCTCGGCTTCTGTCTTTGGCAACGTACTGGTGTTTGTGTCTCGCCTGGGCGGCATTCTCTTCTGCCAAAATGGCATGAAGTAGGTTAGACAACATTTCAATTGTCTATGATATACATAGCACCATAAGCCACCCAATTTCACACGTATATATAACCAGTGTATAAGCGAGGAAACAGTTATTGAGCCTTCACATAGGCTTGCCAACTTGGCTTATTGTTTGAAATGAACTCGAGGCTACATCGCCTTGGTCATTCAAGTTTTAGTTATTTCCTGCTACATTGGTTTCCTTAGGTCTTTAGCTTTACTGGTGCGTATATTTCCCCTTTGATGGGGTTGTTTGCGTAGAGGTGATAGGGAGTGTATCGTCGCTGACTCTTTCTGAATGTCATTCCACCTCTCTCGCTCAAATATCGTTTTCTCAAACGTCTCGTATGCAGGTAGAAGTGTCAGTCACGAAGTAGGCTAAGACAGGCTTCCTACTTTCTGACGTGCTAGAGCACTGATCTATGTGTTGTTCTACCAGATGAAGGTGAGGACACCTATAGATTAATTTTGTATGGTTTTCATTAGCTCGGCCCGCAGAGTCCACCAGGATTCCTGTGCACTACAAGTCGTTATTACGTGGGCCCCCGTAATAATAAATTATCTTGCACAGTTACCCCAAATTTTCTCTCGTCCAAGCAGATGATCAATCAAGGAGGGGACACTACTGTCCTTATACCTCTTGTCATGGAAAGGACCTTTGCGATGGTCCACGCGCTAACATTCGTTATCGTTACGCGCGTATAGGCACGATGATTAGATGGAATAGGAATAGAGAGAATTCCTAGTAGTTGGAGGGGCACCTTCGAGATGAATACTTCATCTTCCTTTTCTGGTCAAGTATGTCGTCAATCTTGCTTCACATAAGCCGCAGGGATCTCGTCCCGTTGATTGAGAATTCGATCAAGGTTGCCGTCTCTGCCTCGTCATCATCACCGTAGTTAGGCACCTTCACGATCGAGAGGGAAGAGCAGCCATCTCCTACGGAAGCAAGCTCAGCATCTTGTTTGGTAATCACTCCCAGCCATGAGCTTTGCAAAGGATGCGAGGTCGGTAGCTTCATCGTGCGAGTCACGTATAGTAATAGGAGTCGGAGTCGAAAGTATCTTATTCACGTCAATAATCATTCCGTACACTTATTTGTATGTATGTATATCAATAACATATATGCTACTTAGCATAATCAAGCAATTTAATGCATTATATCACGTATAACTCTCGTTTTTGGGGGGTCATTTTGTTTTTGGCAAGTCTAACCCGTGTAGACTATGCTTTGGTTGGCACCTTATTTTAAAGGTATTCCTCACTAATGTCCTTGCCTTGTCACTTTTTGAAAAGTGTCTGACTCGTGGATCTTGGCGCTTTCGTGAATGCAATGAAAACCTTTTTGTAAAATGTTTTCGTGAGAGAACTCTAGTGATTGTAGTCTAGACTCGAGAAAGAATCCTAGTTCACTACAATCGAAGCTCTGATACCAAACTGTCACACCCTGTCTTTTGCGGAAGCGTATGATGTGTGACGAGCTTGTTATCATTGCATTCAATCGTAATAAACAACTACATGATCAAAACGATATTCATCCATTCATGAAAATTTGAGTATTACAAACACTTGTTATTTAAGTTTTCAAAACACAACCTTTGAAAAGGTTACAATTCAACAAAAATGGATGACATCTAAACTTGTAGTCTACTTCTAGTTACGACACTTGCGCCCAAGATCCATCCTGTCACCTGAAATACATGTAATTTTGGAAAACATCAACATAAAGTTGAGCGAGTTCATGCGTTTTTGTATTTCACATTTTTATACTTTGTATGAAAACATAGTATGTGTCATGTATAATTCAAGTCTTTCTTGAGTACCCCACGTACTCAAGTATAATTCCCATTTTCTTGAGTACCCCACGTACTCAAGTATCATTCAAGTTTTCTTGTGTACCCCACGTTTTAAATGATTGTTTATTAAGGCACGTGAGGACATAGGGAGCATTAGTATATTCTCCTTCAAGGCATGTGAGGACATAGGGAGCATTAGTATTTTCTCCCTCAAGGCATGTGAGGACATAGGGAGCATTAGTATTTTCTCCTTTAACTGTGTCGATTACCCTCGACTGTGTCAATTTCCCTTGACTGTGTCGATTTCCCTCGACTGTGTCGATTAACCTCGACTGTGTCGATTTCCCTCGACTGGGACACTGAAGCACTCATGAGGTCACATAAGGACCATGAGTGGGGCTCGGCCGTACCCGTTAGATCTAACCATCGTCCCTAATTAATGAATGTTTTTAATGGCTTGGTACTAGTATTCACCAAGACTTTATGGCATCTTTTGTATTAGTCTATGCTCACATGATCTAGTATTTTCTAGGCTTTTCTTAAAGCTCATCATATTGCACTCACCACGAGTGCTTCTCTTATTCTTTTGTATTCTCAATTCATATTGCACTCGGTACTCGTTTTCACCAAGAGTGCTTCTAGTATTTTTACCATTTGTAAAAATTGTAATATGTGTAACATGTATTTCACCCCCGAGAGTTATAAAACCAAAAACAGTTAAAGAAAAGGGGGAGCATGAACTCACAACTTTGCGTTCCTGTGCGTCGTAAACTTCACCGGATTTGCTTAATTAACGTCGTAACCTATACGCGTTTTCTTAACGTTAGTCACTAGACTTGCGTCGCACAAGTACAGTCACTATCTCTTGTGTATAATTTCTTGTGTTAAAAATATTTTATATTTTTAACTAAGTATCCTACTTATATTATTTTCTCAAAAATTAATATAAGTATTTCATGTTTTGCACTTTGCACCCGAATTATGTATCTTGTATGTCGTATGTGTATTTTTATGTTTATACTCCTCATGAGTATTTAGTGTATTTTTAAGTCTTAATACACTAGCACGTATAACACATACTTTATACACTTAGCACAAAAGTTGGTGATAAAATAATATATATTTTTCTCTCAAAAATATACATACTTATATCCATTTTTATTCTTGAAGAAATCCTCATTTCTTATCACCAAAAATTAGGGAAACCTTGGTAATATTTTTAGATACATTTTTAGGGAATAAGTTTCTTAAAACTTATATTTTTCTAAGTGTCGAAATTTATAGAAATTTCGACAGAGTTTCCCCTAAAAATGGAGGTTTCCCATGTTTTCAAAACATGTGTTTATTTTCTTTTAAATCGTCAGCAATCATCAACAACAATTATCAACAATAATCATCAACAATAATCACTAATTTCTCCATTTCATGAACTTGAATATTTACAAAAATGTGTAGTAACTTACTAGCATATTTAGTAAGTCTTGTTATCTTTAAAAATAAGTTTAGTTTCTTAAAAACTTTATTTTTAAAGAATATGAAGTTTCACAACTTCTAGTCAAGATTCACAAAAATATTTCTTTGTTGAACTTCCTTGTTACACAAGTGTTTACACACTTGTTTATTTACTAAAAATATATTTAGTTCATGTAAGATCCGGGTTTTAAACAAGACTAATATTTTTGCTTGGTTCTTTCGAAAAACCACTTGTAGATCTTTAGATCTACATGTTTAGAGTCTTATTTTACAAGAAAAATTACTTTTACTCAAGTTCATGTTTAGTGTGTAGTAGAGTTTCATCATTTAACCCTTTTCATTCTTAACATATTCTATGTCATGTTTCATGAACATGACTAATCCGGGTTAGATGATGATCCGAGCTACCACAACATAAATCGGCACTAAATAATCACCACAAAACAAGTCTTACAAGTTTTACACAACTATACTTCTTTTATCCAACAAGTTCATCATTTTTATAAGACTTTAAACTATGTTCTTTAGTGTTCTTAATTTTTAACCATTAAACCACCTATTAACCATCATAAACAAGAACAAGATGATGATTAGAAGCACTTACTACTAGCACAAGGCTAGGGAAGTTTCAAAGTGTAAAAGTGGTGGATAAAAGCAAATGGTGAAGGTCCTTCAAGTTCCGTTGCTTGCAACCTTCCTAATTAAGCTCGAGACACCTTAGAATCACCATAGATTGCTTGGAAAGGAGTTGAAAAGTGAAGGGTGAAAGAGGGATGTTTGGGCCGTAGCCATGGAGGGAGGAAGGGAGAGAAGAGTGTTGTGATGAAATGGTGGTATTTATAGACCTTCCATATAGCATATTCCTAGCATATTCCTGGCATATTCCTGGCATATTCCTGGTATATTCCTGGTATATTCCTGGCATATTCCTGGCATATTCCTGGCATATTCCTGGCATATTCCTGGCATATTCCTGGCATATTCCTGGCATATTCCTGGCATATTCCTGGAATATTCCTGGCATATTCCTGGAATATTCCTGGCATATTCCTGGCATATTCCTGGTATATTCCTGGTATATTCCTGGCATATTCCTGGTATATTCCTGGCATATTCCTGGGTTTGCTGCGTTGTCTGCGTTTTGCAGTGTAAGCATTGTGTCGTGTAGGAACACACGGTACGCGCTTAAACTTGAAAAATAACGTTTTTAATTTATTTTTCAACACGAACTTGATTAAAATAAAATTTTAATCATAACAGAATATTTGTGGGATTAAATATTATCCGGGCGGCCGTCAACGTTCGTTTCGCAGTTTTGTCGTAATTAGTTCTGCACTTAAAGTGTGTTTCAGGTGCCTTTTAGTGCGTGCTTTAGCTTTCGCAACGACCATAAATTAAACCCTTATATGTACTCTTGGGTTTTAATGTACTTTTGTCGTCGGACCTACACCTAGGCCTCAATTCTAATGTCTGACTGCTTTCTGCAGTTCTGTTGACACGATGTGTCTTACCGGTGAGTTTACTAATATTTCTGACGCAACGCTCTCGTTTATGCATAAAGCTATATTTTGTAGCACAAAATGTGCATGAATTCACTTGCATGGAATTCAGAAATTTATTTGTCTGGTGAACCAGATCATGTACAGTCATTAAAGCACAAATTCTGTTCATCTAGTGTACGGAATGTACGAAAAAGTGACGGTTGTCACATGGATCACCATCCGCACGCATCACCATCCGCACGGATAGGTCATGCGCACGGATGACTTCTACTCACGGATAACTGATCCACACGATCAGTCATCCTACCCACTCTCACTTGTACTGTTTTACGTGCCACTTATCGTTACGTTATCGAATCTATTCAGGCTAACCGTACTCGCTGTAAAGCGCTCCCTTCAATCCACAACCACTGTGAGTATACTCGAACCCTTTTTGCTTTTAGCACTTTTGGGTGTTACATACGTTACAACTATTCATCTACAACAATCACACTACGCAAGCTATTTTAACGCTAAACCATTAATGCATGTTATACGTGGCGTATGAATGCTTGTTTGTTATGTTTACACATGGAAAGCTGTCTACCTACCTTAGCAACGATAGTACTATAGTTTGGACTCAGCACCCGTTCACACGGGGGTTGTTAAGGATCTTTTACTTGCATGGATTACGGTGGTAATCATGTATTGCGAACTGCCTCGGGCAGTCAACCCACAGTCATTGGTATCGATGGATCTATGTCGATAACTAACGTGCTTCATTTCACTATGTGTACGTGCTGGTTATGCGTAAACGAATTCGAACTCTATATGCTATTATCAAACTTGTATGCTCACCTTTACATTTTATGTATTGACTTTATTTTAACGTATGTGACAGGTGCCTAGGTTGTTTATATGCTTCTCGGGCTGTGATGAACTTGAAGCTAGGAACTGGAGTCTAGAAACCAACGAATAAACTAGTTATGTTAAATCTGAGTTGTCGGAACAGAATATTTGTTTTGATGTTGTCTGTAATAACTTGTTTAACTATTTATGTTACGGTATGGGACGTAATGCTTTAATTAAATGGCAATGATAGTTGTTATGGAAACTTCTGGACAATCTGTTTCGCTCAGTGTCGCGCCCCGATGATTCCGCCATCGGTTGGGGTGTGACAGATTGGTATCAGAGCCATAACTATAGAGAATTAGGCAAGACTCGACCTAGTCCGGGTCGAAGTCTTAGAGACCTAATCTATAGTTAAGAACCAACAGACCAACTCACGCGTATGCGTAAACTCGCCACTATCACTCACTCTATTCTATCACTGCACTCGAATTTTCAAGTTGTGAACAGGTAATGAGGCCGAGAATAGGTGTGAAAACCGCAAACTCTCGACTAAAGTTGCCTAATCAGCTTACGTTTTAACGACAGACGAGGAAATCATACCAAATTAGGAGTGAAATCCAGATTTTGATGAATAATCTCCTCCATTTTATTAAAACTAAGGACGAAGTTGTAAGATAGGGGTGAAACCCTAACCTTGACGACTTGTCCTGCTTTTATACAAAACTCTCACCAAAGTTCGATGGACTCCAACGATCTAAAGACACAATACAACCAAAGGGAATTGCGCCGATGCCCAAGAATCGAGGCAAAGGCATAGTCCTGGAGGTAATTGTGCAGGATCCTTGCGAATAGTCGAGCCACTTTGGTCAGTCGAAGTCTATTAGCCGCAGACAATCTATCTTTGATTTATCGACCTTCATGAAGATTTTATGTGTTTTACTGTTATTTGTTAACGTTTTGAGATACTATTGGTTTCGACCCAACACTATCGCTTCTGCTAAAACACAAAACCCACACAACTCATCGCTAGCGAATCGACAATAGAGGCAGTCAGAATGCTTTGTATGCTCGTAGGCACTTTTAGTGATTAAGTTATACGTGATTCTCGCTATTATGCTTACGTGTTTAGGGATTTTGTGATTTTGTGCTCTATGTGTTTATGTGATTTTGTGCAATTCTGTGGATTTGTGACCATATATACGTTTACATGGTACATGTTACTGAGCTTTAGTAGTAATAAACGTGTGAGGTGAGACTCGAATACATGTGTTGAGTTCCGTGGCGATGTCTATTGCAGACAATGTCGTCCGGATCCCGTCATACGACTCTCTCTCGTCGAGAAAGGAGGGACAAACGTCTTGCTTCGATCATCGCAAAAAGTGTGGCAAAGGCAGTGAGCGATGCCTATGAAAATGCCAGCAAATCATCCGAGGAATCAAGGACTGAAGCTCCTAGAGCTGTCGCAAGACCTTTCAGTTTCAAACAATTCAAGTCATGTGGGCCGAAAGAATTCACAGGCGAAGGAGGTCCAACTGCTCTATTCCACTGGTTTGACTCTATCGAGGTTACTCTGCGACAAAGCGGTTGCCCTGATGACCTTCGAACTCTGAACGCTACCGGCGTCTTTCAGTCCCGTGCTTTGGACTGGTGGACGGCCGAGAGGAACAAGAGAGGGAATGATGCAGCTTTCGGTTTGTCGTGGGATGAGCTCAAGGAAGTCATGCTAGAGTAATTCTACCCTCCTCACGAGCGTCAAAAGCTTGAAGATGAATTTTGGCACATACATCAGAAGGATGGAGACAATGCTGGTCTTACTGCTCGTTTCAAACAGCTCAGCATTATCTGTCCTGACCAGGTCAAGACTTCTGAGATGTCCATCAAGAAGTACATCCAAGCCCTGCCCGACTGCGTCGCTGATTTCGTGCAAGCGGCTAAGACTACCACAATCGAAGAAACCTATCTGTTGGCCGCTGAAATCAATGACAAAAGGGTTAAGGCTGGGGTGTGGGATAAGACCTCCAAGCATCTGCATCAAGCTACCACTACTGCACCGACCGCTGAACCTACCTCGTCAAGCAACAAGCGAAAGAACAAGAGAAAGAACAGCTCCACCAACAAGAACTGTGCGATTACTGCTGCACTGATCCAGCTGTACCTGCCCAATAGCGTCAAGTAGCGGCGCCTGTGGCCAATGCACCGCCTGCAAAGCGTGCATATACTGGACCACACCCGCTCTGCCCTACTTGCACCTATCACCACCCGACTGCTATTCAATGCCGCTTCTGTGCTCATTGCAACGTCTACGGCCACTTTACTGCCAACTGCCGTATTCGTCAAGCTCCTGCCAATCAAGCTCTACTCGCTGCCCCACAGGGTCAACAAGCTCCTCCGGCACCCGCAGTCAAAGCCAGAGCATGCTTCACGTGTGGCGACCCGAACCATTTCGCCAACATGTGCCCGAACAGGGTAGTGAAACAAGAACCACAACAGCAGCAACCACAGCAGCAGCAACAGCAGCAACAGCAACAACAGGCAGCACGCGCCAGAACCTTCAATCTCAATGTGCGTCAAGCCTAGGCCGACAACAACGTGGTCAATGGTACGTTCCTTGTGAATGGTATTTATGCTTCATGTTTGTTTGATACTGGAGCCGATAATTGCTTTGTGTCGATCGAATTTGAGAAACTCCTTAGTCGTAAACGTTCTCGACTCTCCTCTGCATTCGATGTTGAAGTCGCTACCGGAAGAACCGTCGCTGTAAACTATGTTATTCGTGATTGCACCCTCGAGCTCAACAATCACATTTTCTCAATTGATCTCATTCCGATGCAACTCGGAAGTTTCGACGTCATAGTAGGCATGGACTTTCTTCGCGAAAACCATGCCGAAGTTGTGTGCTTCGATAAAATGATTCGTTTTTCGCTCACAAACGGTGATTCATTGTGCGTTTATGGTGATAAAACTTCGAAGGGTCTCAAGCTTATGTCATGTCTCCAAGCTAGCAAGTATCTCCGCAAGGAATACAGAGCTTTCTTGGCCAACATCGTAGCAGCGGAGAAGGAAAAGAAAGAGAAGAAGGAAGTGAAAGACGTTCCAGTGGTTCGAGAATTTCCTCAAGTTTTTCCAGAGGACCTTCCCGGACTACCTCCTAAGCGTGATATTGACTTTCGCATTGATCTCATTCCTGGAGCTAATCATATCGCCAGAGCTCCTTATCGACTCGCGCCGTCCGAAATGCGCGAACTCTCAACCCAACTTCAGGAATTACTTGAAAAAGGCTTTATTCGCCCGAGCACGTCTCCTTGGGGCGCACCAGTCCTTTTCGTCAAAAAGAAGGATGGGTCGTTCCGGATGTGCATCGACTACCGGGAATTGAATAAGTTGACTATCAAGAACCGCTATCCTCTGCCTCAAATTGACGATTTGTTTGACCAACTACAAGGCGCTACGTGTTTCTCGAAGATCGATCTACGTTCCGGATATCATCAGCTGCGTATACAAGAGGAGGATATACCCAAAACCGCGTTTCGCACTCGTTACGGCCATTACGAATTCGTTGTCATGCCTTTTGGCCTAACAAACGCACCAGCAGTTTTCATGGACCTGATGAATCGAGTGTGTAAACCATATCTCGACCGTTTCGTCATCGTATTCATCGACGATGTCTTGATCTATTCCAAAACGAGAGCCGAACACGCGCAACATCTACGTTTAGTTCTCGAGTTGCTCCAGGGGAACCAACTCTACGCCAAATTCTCCAAGTGCGAGTTTTGGTTGGGGGAGGTTCAGTTTCTGGGTCACATCATAAATAGTCAGGGCATTCACGTCGATCATGCGAAGATTGAAGCTGTGAAGAGCTGGGTTACGCCTAAGAACCCGACAGAAGTCCGCTCCTTCCTCGGGCTAGCGGGCTATTATCGACGATTTATCGAAGGATTCTCGAAGATTGCTGTACCACTCACTTCTCTCACTCATAAGGATCAGCCTTTTGTCTGGGGAACCAAACAAGAGTCTGCCTTTCGAACCCTCAAACACATGCTTTGCAATGCTCCTGTTCTCACGCTACCCGACGGAAACGATAATTTCATTGTCTACTGTGATGCTTCCAACCTTGGTCTCGGTTGTGTTCTAATGCAACGGGACAAGGTCATAGCTTACGCATCTCGCCAGCTCAAAATCCACGAGAAGAACTTTACAACCCACGATCTCGAGCTGGGCGCCGTTGTTTTTGCATTAAAGATTTGGCGTCACTACCTGTATGGTACAAGGTGTACGATCTTCACCGATCACAAGAGCCTACAACACATCTTTAATCAGAAGGAACTAAATATGCGTCAACGCCGATGGGTAGAACTTCTCAACGGTTACGACTGTGAGATTCGTTATCACCCAGGCAAGGCAAATGTTGTTGCCGACGCACTTAGCAGACGGAGCTATCTGCTTAGCACTCGAAATGTTCAAGCCCAGCACAACCTCGAAGCTCTCATTCGCGACGCCCAACATGCATGTTTCAACGAACGCACCTTGAAGAAAGAAAGAATCTACCACGATGGAGCCCAGCTTGTGAGCAAAGCAAATGGGATATTCCACTTCTTAGACAAAGTCTGGATTCCCAAGCGAACCAACCTGCGACAGATTATCATGGATGAAGCCCATAAATCCCGATACTCTATCCATCCTGGTGCTGACAAGATGTACCATGACCTTTGATATAGGTACTGGTGGTCGGGTATGAAACGGGATATCGCTCTCTACGTCGGAAAATGCCTAACCTGTGCTAGAATCAAGGCTGAACATCAAAGACCCTCTGGCTTGCTCGAACAACCTCCAATTCCCATGTGGAAATGGGAGAGCATAGCTATGGATTTCGTAACCAAGCTTCCAACCACGTCATCAGGTCACGACAGCATATGGGTTGTTATTGATCGTTTGACTAAATCAGCTCACTTCCTACCAATACGAGAAGACTACAAGGTAGAACGATTAGCCCGAATCTACACCGACGAGATCATTTGTCAACATGGGACGCCTCGTGACATCATCTCTGATCGTGATGCCCGGTTTACTTCGCGATTGTGGGAAACGTTTCAATCGGCACTCGGTACCACGCTTAATCTAAGTACCGCGTTCCACCCACATACCGACGGTCAGACTGAAAGAACGATCTGTACTCTTGAAGACATGCTCCGTTCGTGTGTCCTAGACTTCGGTGGTAATTGGGATAGACACCTTCCGTTAGTCGAATTCTCGTACAACAACAGCTACCAGGCTAGCATCCAGATGGCACCTTTCGAGGCCTTATACGGAAGAAGATGTTGATCGCCTATTGTGTGGCACGAGATCGGTCACTCGCAATTAACCGGTCCGGAGCTGCTACAAGAAATGACAGACAAAATTTTCCAAATTCGGGACAACCTAGCGAAAGCTCGGGATCGACAGAAAGTTCTCGCCGATAAAAAGCGCAAGCACCACGAGTATGGCGTTGGTGACTACGTACTCCTAAAGGTATCACCTTGGAAGGGTGTAGTCCGATTCGGAAAAAAGGGGAAACTCGCGCCTCGATATGTGGGACCTTTTAAGATTCTGGAGAGGATCGGAAAAGTCGCCTACAGACTTGAATTACCGGAGGAACTTAGCAACGTCCACCCGACTTTCCACGTGTCAAACCTCCGAAAGTGCATCGCCGACCACGACTTACATGTTCCTCTAGATGATCTACAAGTGAACGAAACATTACACTTCGTGGAAAAGCCTGTCGAAATCATGGATCGCCAAACCAAAGAACTCAGGCGCTCAAACATTCCTATCGTGAAAGTCCGATGGGAAGGCAAACGAGGCACGGAATTTACTTGGGAACTCGAAAGCGACATGAAGGCAAAGTATCCACAGTTGTTTAACGAGTGCCTATAAATAGATCTCTTAGGGATTCGATTTGAGACTTTTGCCATTTTACAACTTTGGAGCTTTGAAGGTTAGGGAGAGAAACTAGAGAGAGAATGTTGTAAAGGTGATTCGTGGTGTTAGTTCTTGTCGACTTATCAAAGAATCACAGATTATTTTACGTTCGTGTGTTTCGGTCTCGCTCGTGCACGGATTCCGCACGTCGTACGAGTCGGATCGCAATCAAAACGGATCAATCCAGAACCTAACCAATAGAGTCACAATTATAATACATTCTAAGTGCGAATGATCCTCGCAACCGAGCACCTGCTCAGATACCACTTGTAGGATCGGTTTCGACACCGTACGATTGCGTTTAGTCACACACGTACACGTCAGACGTGTTGTTACGCAATCGAATCGGAGATAAATCCGGACCTGCAATAATCAAGGTTTTGAAAGAAAAAGAAAAAAAGGTTTTGAAAATGAAAAATTGGAAATTGAAAAAGATTTCTCTCAAACGACTTCAAATCTAAAACCTTATAGGTTAGATGTTTTCGCACATCATATCCAAATCAGCGATTTTAACCGTAAAATCCCGATTAGTTTAACGATTTTCAATGGTCCAAACGAAGAACTCTCACACGTGATTCACGAACCAGTTACAGCTTTCAGCTTAATTTCGGGACGAAATTTCCTAAACAAGGGGAGGCTGTAACACCCCATGTTTTCACGAGTGAAAGTCAAAGTCAAGGTCAAAGTCAACGACCGATTTCGCGCGACGTGACTCGTAGAATTGTTTCTATTATATTTAGATTATGTGGAGTAAATGTCGTACATTGCAATGATCGAACCGTGTCCACCGTGTTAATACAGACCTACGACTGTGAACGATAGGAAGTAACAATGCGATAAAGTTAATCAAGCTATGATAATCAAATCGACATCAAATCGTAACTCGAACAGTGTATTTTACCTTTTGTTTATACGTGTGTGTGTGTGCCTTACGTGTTACCTGTGCATGTTTATTTTATGATATGTTGTGATAATCAAGCGAACTCAATCGAACTCGAAGTCTAACTCGAATGTAAACGAACCCGAACCCGAATCCCGATTCGAACCATATAAGAAGTAGTTGGGACTGAAAGTAATTTGACTAGGAAACCCTGTCGAATCGCTCGCAAATCGAAACCGAAGCAACATCGCACCGAACACTCCTAAGCAGGCGGCATCTGCACGGACGGCCAATCCGCACGGGTTGCCAATCCGCACGGATGACCAGTCCGCGCGGATAGCCTACCCGGGTGCGTGCCATGCGCACGGCTCACCCTTTCCCTTTTTGGCATCCTATAAATACACGGGTCACTCTCCACTTTTTCCACTTTTGGCAAGTGACGTCCGAACCACACGCATTCTACACTATTTCTCAGATTTCTCTCAATCCAGGTAAGATCTTGCACTAATTCTTTTACATCCTTGATCACTACACAATTCTACACATTTCCATCTTTCAAATGTTCACTTTTAACCATGAAATCATCCGGATTTGGGGTATTCTCGGGTGACGTCACCATGAAGTTCTTATGAACTTCAAGCTTGACCTCATTCCACCAAGAATAGCTCAGATCTAAATGATTTCTACAAGATTTCATAATAATTTCACCTAGATCTAAACTTTTCTAAGGATAAAAGAGTTGAAAGAAATAAACCTAAGTTCACTCCTTCTTTTACCCTTAAAACCGGTACGAATCAGATCGGTTCTAGTGTTCTACTCGTTGATAGTGATTCACTAGTTCTAGATCTGGAATCCGACCCACAGGCAACTGATTTCGGGGATAACCGGGATGACTGTTCTGAGTCACCGACAGACCGAGTTAGGGTGGTTCCTGACCGGTCTAGTCACACGGGTGAGGACACAACTCCAAGTGGTTGCCACGTAATCAGAACGTCTCGATAAATGACAACAGAAACCAAGTATAGACGAACGGAACAACCAGACAATTGTCCGCACGGACTAGCTGTCCGCACGAACAACCTGTCCGCACGGACAGGCTGTGCGCACGGATCACCATCCGCACGCACGGGTTATCCGGACGAGTTGTCACCCGGACGAGCTACCCTTGGGACCCACTTTCCAAACAAGGTTTGAGTATCGACGAATGAGCAATCCGGACGGACAACCTCTGAATGGATTACTCTTCGGATCATGAGATACTAAGGCCTTAAAATAAATTCAAACAATGTTCTTCCGCACGGCCAGGTCGTACGCACGGACAGGCTAGCCGGACGGATTGCCTCTGCCCGCGCGTACAGACCATCCGCACGGACTACCATACGCACGGACTGTCGTCCGCGCGACCGGCTTGAAAGGTAGAAACACTTATGTGTTTTCTAAATGCTACAACGAAAACTCCAAAGCACAAGCCATCATACACAAACACATCTTAGGAAGAAACAATCCACTTGGACGTTTGTCCACACAAACAAATTAGCCATACGGATAAGCCATCCGCACGCACTACTAATCCGCACGGATCGCCATCCGCACGGACAGTCACACGCACGAATAACTTATCCGGATGGATCACCATCCGCACGCATCACCATCCGCACGTATCACCATCCGCACGGATAGGTCATGCGCACGGATGACTTCTACTCACGGATAACTGATCCGCACGATCAGTCATCCTACCCACTCTCACTTGTACTGTTTTACGTGCCACTTATCGTTACGTTATCGAATCTATTCAGGCTAACCGTACTCGCTGTAAAGCGCTCCCTTCAATCCACAACCGCTGTGAGTATACTCGAACCCTTTTTGCTTTTAGCACTTTTGGGTGTTACATACGTTACAACTATTCAACTACAACAATCACACTACGCAAGCTATTTTAACGCTAAACCATTAATGCATGTTATACGTGGCTTATGAATGCTTGTTTGTTATGTTTACACATGGAAAGCTGTCTACCTGCCTTAGCAACGATAGTACTATAGTTTGGACTCAACACCCGTTCACACGGGGGTTGTTAAGGATCTTTTACTTGCATGGATTACGGTGGTAATCATGTATTGCGAACTGCCTCGGGCAGTCAACCCGCAGTCATTGGTATCGATGGATCTATGTCGATAACTAACGTGCTTCATTTCACTATGTGTACGTGCTGGTTATGCGTAAACGAATTCGAACTCTATATGCTATTATCAAACTTGTATGCTCACCTTTACATTTTATGTATTGACTTTATTTTAACGTATGTGACAGGTGCCTAGGTTGTTTATATGCTTCTCGGGCTGTGATGAACTTGAAGCTAGGAACTGGAGTCTAGAAACCAACGAATAAACTAGTTATGTTAAATCTGAGTTGTCGGAACAGAATATTTGTTTTGATGTTGTCTGTAATAACTTGTTTGACTATTTATGTTACGGTATGGGACGTAATGCTTTAATTAAATGGCAATGATAGTTGTTATGGAAACTTCTGGACAATCTGTTTCGCTCAGTGCCGCGCCCCGATGATTCCGCCATCGGTTGGGGTGTGACATACACGTTCCTCTAGATGATCTACAAGTACACTTCGTGGAAAAGCCTGTCGAAATCATGGATCGCCAAACCAAAGAACTTAGACGCTCACGCATTCCTATTGTGAAAGTCCGATGGGAAGGCAAACGAGGCGTGGAGTTCACATGGGAACTCGAAAGCGACATGAAGGCAAAGTATCCACAGTTGTTTAACGAAGGAGTAATGTCCGGTTAAGAAAGGCAAGGTGGCATAAATGTAAATAAAGAAAGATTCCTTATATCCTTGGCCTATAAATAGAACCCTTAGGGTTAGTTTAAGGACTTTTGCTCATTTGGTGGTTTAGGGAGATAATCTTAGAAAGAGAAAGTAGAGAAAGAAAGTGGCAAAGTGATTCTAGTATTTTGTACGATGTTTTCAGTAATCAATAGAATCACGATTGTAATAAATTCTAGTGTGTTTGATCTGAGCAATCGATCACCTGCTCAGATACCACTTGTAGAATCGGTTTTGACTCCGTTACGATTGTGTTTAGTCACACGCGTTCACGGATTCCTCACGATTCAGAATCAACAATAGTCAATACGTATATGTTAACCGCACGGATTGCCACCCGTACGGTGAACATCAACAGCAACATTCAACATTTTTCTAACAGAAATCTAAATTTCTCACAAATGGCTTTGAATTACGATCTGAAACCTTATAGGCTTTTAGATCTCCAAAAATCAGCGAATTTTAACCGTAAAAACCCGATTAAGTTGACGATTTTCAATGGTCCGAACGCAGGACTCTCACATGTGATCCACGGTTAGTTACGGCTTCCAGCTTAATTTCGGGACGAAATTCCCTAAACAAAGGGAGGCTGTAACACCCCGTGTTTTCACGAGTGAAAGTCAAAGTCAACGACCGATTTCGCGCGACGTGACTCGTAGAAATGTTTTTATTTTATTTATATTATGTGGAGTAAATGTCGTACATCACAATAATCGAATCATGATTACCATATTTCAATCGACCTACGACCGTGAACGATAGGAAGTAACAATGCGATAAAGTTAATCAAGCTATAATAATCAAATCGACATCGAACCGTAACTCGAACTATGTATTTTACTTACGTGTGTGTGCCTTACGTGTTACCTGTGCATGTTTATTTTATGTTATGTTGTGATAATCAAGCGAACTCAATCGAACTCGAAGTCTAACTCGAACGTATACGAACCCGAACCCGAATTCCGAGTCGAACCCTATAAGAAGTAGTTGGGACTGAAAGAAATTTGACTAGGAAACCCTATCGAATCGCTCGCAAATCGAAACCGAAACAACATCGCGCCGAACACACCCAAGCAGGCGGCATCCGCACGGATGGCCAATCCGCACGGATTGCCAATCCGCACGGATTGCCAAATCCGCACGGATGACCAGTCCGTGCGGATCGCCCACCCGGGTGCGTGCCATGCGCACGGCTCACCCTTTCCCTTTTTGGCATCCTATAAATACACGGGCCACTCTCCACTTTTTCCACTTTTGGCAAGTGACGTCCGAACCGCACGCATTCTTCACTTTTTCTCAGATTGCTCTCAACCCAGGTAAGATCTTGCACTAATTCTTGTACGTCTTTGATCACTACACAATTCTACACATTTCCATCTTTCAAATCTTCACTTTTAACCATGAAATCATCCGGATTTGGGGTATTCTCGGGTGACGTCATCATGAAGTTCCTATGAACTTCAAGCCTGACCTCATTCCACCAAGACGAGCTACCCTTGGGACCCACTTTCCAAACAAGGTTTGGGTATCGACGAATGAGCACTCCGGACGGACGACCTCTGAATGGATTACTCTTCGGATCATGAGATACTAAGGCCTTAAAATGAAAATCAAACAATGTCCATCCGCACGGTCACGTCGTACGCACGGACAGGCTATCCGGACGGATTGTCTCTGCCCGCGCGCATAGGCTGTCCGCACGGACTACCATACGCACGGACTGTCGTCCGCGCGACCGGCTTGTAAGGTAGAAACACTTATGTGTTTTCTAAATGCTACAACGAAAACTCCAAAGCACAAGCCATCATACACAAACACATCCCACTCTTAGGAAGAAACAATCCACTTGAACGTTTACCCACACAAACAACTTGACCATACGGATAAGTCATCCGCACGCACAACTAATCCGCACGGGTTACCACCCGCACGGACAGTCGTACGCACGGACAGCTTGTCCGGATGGATCACCATCCGCACGCATCACCATCCGCACGGATAGGTCATGCGCACGGATGACTTCTACTCACGGATAGCTGATCCGCACGATCAGCCATCCTAATCACTCTCACTTTGTACTGTTTTACGCGTCACTTATCGTTACGTTATCGAAACTATTCAGGCTAACCGTACTCGCTGTAAAGCGCTCCCTTCAATCCACAATCGCTGTGAGTATACTCGAACCCTTTTTGCTTTAGCACTCTTGGGTGTTACATACGTTACCACTATTCAAACCACAACTATCACACTACTCAAGCAATTTTAACGCTAAACCATTAATGCATGTTATACGTGGCTTATGAATGCTTGTTTGTTATGTTTACACATGGAATGCTGTCTACCTGCCTTAGCAACGATAGTACTATAGTTTGGACTCAGCACCCGTTCACACGGGGGTTGTTAAGGATCTTTTACTTGCATGGATTACGGTGGTAATCATGTATTGCGAACTGCCTCGGGCAGTCAACCCGCAGTCATTGGTATCGATGGATCTATGTCGATAACTAACGTGCTTCATTTCACTATGTGTACGTGCTGGTTATGCGTAAACGAATTCGAACTCTATATGCTATTATCAAACTTGTATGCTCACCTTTACATTTTATGTATTGACATTATTTTAACGTATGTGACAGGTGCTTAGGATGCATATGTGGTAGGAAATGGAAGCTAGATAACTTATTAGGGGTCTCTAGAAGCAGATAAACAATTGCTACTTATTTAAATCTCAGTTTTCGGAACAGAATATTTGTTTTGATGTTGTCTGTAATAACTTGTTTGACTATTTATGTTACGGTATGGGACGTAATGCTTTAATTAAATGGTGATGATAGTTGTTATGGAAACTTCTGGACAATCTGTTTCGCTCAGTGCCACACCCCGATGATTCCGCCATCGGTTGGGGTGTGACAGAATACATCTAGGTATTCTGAGACTACAGGAATCTCCTTAAGTTCTTTATCTTTAGTACTAATGATTACTGAAATCATATATACTATTCCTTGCTTTCGTTCATAACTAGCAACTTTCATTACTGAAATGAACTTCATGGGTTTACGTGGCTTATCTCCTGTAATCATGATCACTTCTCCGGTAGGTGCTCGAATTTCTATAGAATTCTTATCACAAAGGATACGAGCATGGTTGGCTACTAACCAATCCATTCCTAACACAACATCGAACCCAGCTAAATTCATTGGTAATATATTTGCATGAAATTTATGACCTGAAAGTTCTATATTTTCTTTTTTGCAAAACCTTATCTATGTTAATTGAATTCCCATCTGCCGTTTCGACTGTAAAAATCTACCTTGGTTAAGGGTAAGTTAAGAGCTTGGCAGAATGTAGTATTTATAAAACTTTGGTTTGCACCAGAGTCAAATAATACTTTTGCATAAATGTTGTGAACTAGGAACGTACCAGCTATCACGTCAGGGTAGTTAACTGGAATGCTCGAACATTCTTCTTGGTAGCTCCGTCGGCTGGTTTGGCTTTATTGTCTGCTGGTTTAACCAATTTAGGGCATCCTGGTTTAAAATGTCCTGCTTCACCACAGTTATAGCAGATCCTTGTTTTCTTTCTGCAGTCTTCTTCACGATGTCCTACAACTTTGCAAAAGTTGCAGGTTACATTACATCTTCCATAATGTTTCTTTCTACAATTCCTGCAGAACGACGGAGTTGAAGATTGCCCTGTTCCTCTTTTCTTGAGGTTGCTATTATTATCCACACGAAATCCTTGGGTAATTTTCTGAGCCAGTTCCTTTTTCCTGTTTTCATCTCTTGTGCGTATCAGCTCGTCAGTTAGGGTGTTAGCTAATTCTACGGCATCGTCAATAGTGCGAGGTCTGCAGCTTTAATGATATTACGGATTTCTCCAATCAATCCCCAAATATAACGAGAAATGAGCACCGGTTCTGGCGAAGCCATTGTTGGTACCATTCTAGCATATTCGAAAAATGTCGAAGTATATCCTCGACAATCTACACCCATCATTCGATGATTCAGAAATTTATTTGCCATTTGCTCTTTTTCGTATTCGGGACATAATTTTCTTTCTATCAGACTTTTAAATTCTTCCCAATTCATCGCATAGGCCACATTTCTTCCTTTGGCTTGAAGAACTGTATTCCACCATTCTAGCGCCCCTTCTGTGAAAAGATTCGACGCATACATAACCTTGTCTTCTTCAGCACATTTACTTATCGTAATTACTGCCTCGGTTTTCTCTAACCAACGCAGTGCTGCAGTTGCCCCTTCATTGCCTGCAAATTCAGCTGGTTTACAAGCAAGAAATTCTTTGTAATTGCAACCAGGCGTTGCAACTTCCATTTTCTTAGGGAGTGGGGCCTGCCGTGGATCATTATTGTTGTTAGTATGATTACCACCTCCGTTTACGCTATTACTGAAGTTATCTTCAGAAGTACGTTTGCTAGGAATGATTTGTTGAGGTTCAACAGGTTTCTGGGCAGCAGCAAGGATTGCTGGAATAGCATTGGCTATTCCTTGAGCAACGATATTTTCTATATCTTGCTTAGTCATAAATTGATCCTCCTGGTGTTGCTCAGATTGGTTAACCTCGTTAACTGGTTCATTATTAGCGTTTTCCATCTGATAATTAATATATATAATTTATTAGTATAGAGTAAATAACAATTATATACAAAACAATCATACAATTTTCACAACACACACATATATATCCAAAATTACCGATTCCTCGATTTCCCTTTTTATATATCATATTATGCATCCGTATACACTGTTATGTTACAAAGTTTTATTTTTTTATTTTACAAGATTATATTATTATTATTATTATTATTATACAATCACAGCTACATTCTCACACCATTCTTTCTGCTAATATTTTTAGAAACGACGCTCCCTCTCGTCGTACTTCCAGGAGATTTGCTCTCCCACCTCCCGAATCCTATTCCCTGCACCTATCAGCTCCTCACCAAAATGGCGAAGTTCCGCTAAATTTTCATTACTCATTGGTGGGTTTGGTATAGGTTCTGGGTCGAACTGAGGGAAAAAGGTATAAGGATTATTAAGGAGGTTTTGAAACTTCCAATCGTTGGTCCACAATTCGTCCATTTCTTCTAAAGGTTGGGTATGAATTAAAGGTTCTGGGATGGCTGATTCCAAATTTATTGGAAGTTGAGTTTCAGCAGGATAAGGGTAAAGGTTGGTATTTATAGGCCTGATGATATCACAGCTTGCCAATATCTGATCCAACTCCTCTTGTAATGGCAACTCCTCGACTTGTTTAGAACTTTCCCCAATTTCCATTTCTACTTGCCTGGAATCTTCTCCGATTGCAATTCCTTTTCCTTGGGATTCTCTATTTTGGGAACCTTTCTAGTTGCTGGTTTCTTCCTGCGTACACGCCTCCAACCTACAAATCTTCTCCTTTTCGTAGGCTATTGTTTCTCTGGAGGCGGAGCGTGGAATTCCATAGGTTCTTCCACATCGGGTATGTAACCAGTAAAGTCTTTGGAAACTTCTACTTTCACCGGATAGAGATTGAGATTCTGAAGGGCTTCAGATAACTCATTCATGTTGTTTAGCATATATGCAAAATGCACAAAAATGCTAAGTTAAAATTTTATAACAAAATTTCACAGATAACCGTTCAAGTATTATTGCATACCGCGTGACTAATTTAATACAAAGGACAACTGAAAATTAAAACATATTAGGGTTTACTGTAAACTTATTTATTTACTGGATAAAGTTTCTGGCTTGTAGGTGATATGGGTGCTAGAACTGAGGCAGGGTATTTAAAGATTTGTATTTACTGCTACAGTGGCTAGCATATAGAGATTTGTCCATTTTTTCATTTAACTTGTCTTCCCATGGTGGGTTACTGCTTAGTTCCTGGGTTTCCTGATTAACTCTCATTTCTTTTGGTTGTGATTTCTTTATTTTCTCCTGACTTTTCCTAATAATCAAACTTCTTTTATTAGGGGAAAGTGGTTCCTCATATTGTGCCTTTCGAACAAATATTCCTTCCTCAGTATATGTTGGGTATTTTGAGTGTAACATCCGTCAAGAGGGATTCCCTAAATCCAACCTGCTTTGAAAGATCCGAATCCTAATATTTGAAACCTCAGAAATTTTTCGTGAAATACATAATCATTGCAGAATTTATTTTTTAATCTAATTATTTAGGTTATTTAATTTTTAGTTAAATAATTTAATTAATTTTACAATTAATTTTTTTATTTTAACTTAGTTAACTATGTTAAGTTGTAAAGTTGTTTTTTATTAAAGTTAAACTATGTTAAGTTGTACTATGTTGAACTATGTTAAGTGGTTTAGTTATTTCATAAAAAGTTGTAAATAATTAAAGTTCTAAAGTTTAGGGACCCTATGTGTAAATAGCATCATATAAGGTCCTAAACCTCTCTTCCTCACAAAAACCCTAGCACACAACTTACAACACCTGCCATCTCTTTCTCTCTTGTCTACTATACGCATATACACACAGACAGATGCACTCTTTGAAAACCCTTAGCTCACAAAACCAATACACACACACCAGCCTCTCTTTCGACCCCTCTCCCTCTCGACGATTCTGATCACCGGAGTCGGGGTTCCGGCTAACCTCTGGTGATGCTCCTTCACTATCACACCCCCCACTCTCGCTCGTCTCTCTCACTCTCTCCGTTAATCATATGGTCGACCACCACCGAGTGGTGGTGGTGGCACACGATGTACGGCGGCGACCGCTTTTTTCGATGTTAAACAGCAACGACAATGTTGGGGACGTGTGACAGCGGTGGTGGTGGTGCACGATGGAAGTAAACCGTCGTAACTTATAACGGTGGTGGTGCTGTGTGACGGCTCACGGTGGTGCTCGGTCCGGTTCAGTCTGGTGCACTCGTTCCAGATGCGGATCAGATTCGGGTTTGGTTTTCGGTAGTGACGACAGGCCGGCGGCGACTGTGGTTCTGGCAGCAACAACGGTGGATGGTTACGTTTGGTTCAGGGTTCAGGTATGGGGTTCAGTGTCGGGATGAGTTTTGAGTCCAGGTTCTGATTCGGGTTCGGCTTTGGTTCCGGTGGAACCGATGATGGTGGTAGTGGAGGTGGTTACCAGTCGACTCAGCAGGTTTGGGTTTGGGTTCACTCGGTTTCACGTCAAATTTCAGCAGGTTCAGTTTCGGTGCAGTCTTCATCGAGCCGACGTGGTGTCTTGGTTCGGTTCAGTTTCGGTTCAGTCTTCATCAAGTCGACGTGGTGTCTTGGCTCGGTCTAGTTTCGGTTCGGTCAACAGTAGTCAACTGGTCAAACCCGGTCAACTAACGGGTCAACGACACATCCGAGATTTGGTACATTTTAAACAACGCCAATTTTATTATCGTTTTGTATTATATACTGCTTAAACGTCGAACCGATACACTTAATAATTATTTACATTTTGTATTTAACGAGGATTCTTATGTATATTGTTTACATTAGGATTAGTGGTTGAGTTTTGACAAAAATATCGACACTTATAGTTGTCGGGATTGTCAAAAAACAGAGGAAACTCTGCCCGTTTTTCCTAAAAATCCTTAAAACCAAACGCGTTAAATAATAAAATGAGACTGCCGGATTCTATTAAAATTTTAATTAAATATATATATATATATATATATATATATATATATATATATATATATGTATGTATGTATAATTATTCTAACAACATTTCGTTACTTACGTTTACCCATGTATGATGACCTCGGTGTTCGCCGTTCAACTCTTCAACTCCTCGCGGGATTTCTAAAGGAAACTTCACAAAATGTGAGCATACTCGATCCCTTTTTACGCTTTATTACCTTTGGGATGCAATACATGTTCTTTGAATCAAATACATAAACATGCTAGAATTTTTAAACAAATAATCTCTATATATGCTCATACGTGTTATACTTGTAATCATACGTGTTATACTTGAAATCTTACGTGTTTAAATTCATATGCTTATATTTAGTTATTGCCATGAAAGATCTGTTTAAAACATTTTTATACTTATAATCAAACTTGTATGCTCACCAATACTATTTGTATTGATCTATGCTTTAACATGTATTGCAGGATTTGGATGATGCGAGGAATCTAGTAGGATTGCCTAGAAACACATTTAAATTCTAATACCAGTTGTAATGTATTTTATTTTCAAACATGTTGTAACTTGTTTCCAATCTTTATATGAGACCATTAATCAATGAAATGAAACTTAATTACTTGAATACTCGTTGTATTTTATTTATTTCAAACTTGTGGCATTTCTAGTTCAAACGATGTAAAAAGTAATTATTAAATACTCGTCACAATTAGTGTTATGAAGTCTCTTGCAATCTATTTCGTCTCACTCCGATGTTTCCGCCATCGGTTCGGGTGTGACAGATTGGTATCTGTAACACCTCGAAAATTCACGTCCTATAATATGTTGACACGTGTCATATGTCTGAACGTGTGAAAGAATGTTATAGAAGGACTAAAGTTGACAATCATGAAAAGTATGTGAATATACGAGTTCTAAATGTCAACAGTGAATAAATATATTGTACAATAACCCTATATGATGTTTATAGCATCAAACGAATAAATCATGGATCATACGAAGCTAAAAGTGAGAGATTACAAACTACAGGGGTTAAATGTGTCAACATGTTTAAGTTATACCTCTGAGTGACCTTTTGACAAACCCGAAGCTTTGTAACGGTTAATTATGCTCACTAGAATGCACGATATAAATTTCATAAAGTTTCGTTATCGTATGAGAAAGTTATGATCAAATTCGTGTGCGAGGGGTTAAAGTGTTAACGTTGAAAGTTATGACTTTTCGGGTTAACCGGAAGTGTACAGGGACATGGAAAAGTGGGTATAAGTCCTAAAGCCCTTATAGGTAATTAAAGAGGGCTCAAATTGCAAATATTAAGCTAGTTGACCTTTCGAAGAGCCAAGGGACAAGATGTGGAAAATGGAAAATGTAAAATCTGATTTCGGGGTTAAGGCGGGCCGCGTAAAGGTTAACCTACCTTTACGCGGGCCGCGTCAGACGTACAGTAACAACAACATCAGGCAGCAGCCTGTAAACGCGCAGAATCGACCCTTATCAGATATTATTGCAACATGGGCGACCCCTAAACAATCCTAGACACTTAGGGACACATGTTAATGATTTGTGGTCAGTGCTAGACTTGCTTGTCAACAAATTGTGGTGATTAAACCACTATAAAAGGCCATGATGTGCAACCATTGTTCTTCACACCTTCTCTTGCACTTCTGATCATTCTTGGAGCTCCAAAGCAGACTCAAGTGGTCATAATTCGTGCATAGGACCTTGGTAAGTTTGCTAATCCTTTCTTAATTAAGTTTTAGCTTAGTTTTAGCTTAAAAGTCAAACCGTCGTAATTAACGGTTGACTTTAAGATTAATCACTAATGGTCCAGTGATTAGTCGAATCAAAAGTAGTTATAAGTTGGTAATTATGTGGGTAATAAACCCTTAAAAGGGTTCCCCCTGATTCCCACTCTAACTAGGTCAAATGTCGGGTCAAACCTACTAATAAAAAGTCAACAGAATGTTAAATTTACAATTTATGCATGATTAGCAATGTAGAACACATACAACTTGTTTGATCATTAATATAACTTGGTAATTAGTGTAAGAACATGTCTAAACATGTTCAACCCGACAATTTACTGTTTAGACCCGGTTTGGAACCGAAAGTCGCATAATTTGACTTTCACTTTGACTTTCAGTTCTGACCCGTTTTGGTATGATTTAGAAATACCTAAGAGCTTCATTTGGACTAGGTTACATGCTAGTATAACCCTCTGTGATTATACACCATGGTTCATTAGTTAACCGATTAATTCGCATGATTCCGTTAATTGCTCATATGTTGACCATTATGCCCTTTTCACCTTAAAACGTGATTTATGAAAATGTAAAAGTGTAGAAACCTTAATTACTGATATATAAAATTGTATGCAAAGTTTGACATCAGTTTGAGGTGTAGATTGAGAGTTATGCTCATTAGCGTAATTAAGAAGCTTTATGTTAATAAAACGGCGTAATTAGCGTATAACCTAGTTAAGCCTACTTTTTGATATCCAATATTTTACCCACTGATGTAATATATTATGTTGGGATTTTTAAAGATTTTTAATAAATTTTAGGCTGAGCATAACTTATAGTCGTAGGCTTAATCCAGTAATTGTCGGTTTTGCCCTTACGGGCCATAAAATGAGTTTTACATATCCAATTGACTCCAAACCTTTTGCTACTGATCACATATGATAAATAAATTATTTTAAACCTTCTGGAATAATAAAAATATCAGCTTTATGTATCGAACCCGTAAACGGCTTTTAATCGCCTAATTAAGCTTTTTTAACGCATAGTATGTACTAAGATTATTTTAAACATACACGGGTTGATACCTACTGATATTTGAGGCAAATTATAATATTTTAACAGTAAGCAAAAGTTGATAAACTCAGACTTCAGTTTTGAGCTTTACGACTTATGTGAAATTACCAAAATGCCCCTACGGTGCATAGTTTGGTTATAATTGATAAATTTCACATATATACTTTACCCTACTGTTATAACTCATCAAATTGAGTATGTTTGCTGATTACATCAGACCTGTAACTCAGATAAACACTTAAACTCTTTTATGAACTTTTAAATGACCAAACTACCCCTACGGGGCATAGTTTGTGTTTAAATTCGTTACGGGCATAATAAAAGACATCTTACTGATGTCACAACATATTAGGAGCATATTAACTTAGGAAACCTGTAAATGGCTCATATGAATACCCGTTACGCTTATTACGCGTTCGGTTCGGTTTATGTAACTAGTTTACATAAATTAGCCTAAACGGGTCAAACCTTATCGGTTTTATCTCAAAATCCAGAATGTGTATGAAAGACCCATATTAAGCAAGTCTCTGAACTTGTCGGGTCTAAATCACATTCTATCCGGTCTTCGCTTAATCGTGCGTACGAACCGTATCATTGAAACTAACCGGTCTAAGCTTAAGCTTAAGCTTAACTAAAGACCCGTTAGGATTCTAATAGGTTATTATAAACCTTCGTTCCAGATTAGGAGGACCAGTAAAAGCTACTTGCAATTTTCTTATTGTGATTTATACTTTGCTCACGTAAATACTTTTAACTTATTTTCCCTATACGGGCTTGGGTTACGGTATATAAAATACCGCTAGGTCGGGCATCAAATCTTCCATCGCTTAGGTGGTTAATTGAATAATTTGATCGGCACGTTTAAACAGTCTTGTTTACTTAAAAAGCCTTTGGGGGGTTAATGACCATGTCCCGGATATCCTTGGCATCATTTTACGAAATGGCCACGACTTAAGCGTGGGGTGTAGGCGTACACCTGTCAGTGCACAAAAGAATAATGTGGTGTGTCTATTGATCTTTAACCCGGACAAGATCCGGGCTACTGAACGCATAAGTAACATGTAATTCGTTCGCAAGATTATATATTTAAATAATTGCCCCAAGTTATAAAAGATTAATTTTGCCTCTGTGCATTTTAATCAAGTTATAAAATGTTTATGCCACGTGCATCCAAATCAATTTTCAATCATTTTCCAAAATGAGTCAGTTGATTGTATTTACCAGTGTAAACTGACGTATTTTCCCAAAAAGATTAAATGCAGGTACTAAGCATAATTGGCTGGGATTTCTCCTTAGCGTCACTAGAAGTCTCGCAAGCTTAAGATGCCTAAAGTCTGTTGAACTATTGTTTCCATTTTATTTTTCGATCCGTCTGTGGATAAACAATCGACTGTTGTGATACACGATATTACAATATTATATTCGGTTGTATTATATCTTTTTCATTTGCTTTCGCTGTGCATATCAAATATTGTGTTGTTTGACTATTATGTTGCCAACCATGACGTCACGATACTCCCCACCGGGCCCACCGGTGACACGTGGAAATCGGGGTGTGACAGGTTGGTATCAGAGCCAACATTGAGTGAATTAAACACTAGCCTTTTGTGTTTAATCTCAATAACACAATTGCACATATCTAAACTTTCGAGTCTAGACAAATAACATAGGACAAATTCTACCTTGTTTGGTTTTTGTTTTGTCCTTTAAATTTTTATATATTGTTGTTGTTATCTCATGCTATATTGACAGGATTAACAAAATGCCGCCAAGATTCTTCCGAAGAAGAGGATGAGGAAAGGGGCCAATCACCGCCCCCAATGAGAACGAAGCAGGACCTTCGCATGTGCGAGCTCCTTCGACCACTGAGAGTGACGATCCCCGACAAAACCGGAGGAACCTCTTCGAGCCGGCTAGACGGTCGGTTTCGCACAGTTCGACACCTCCTATTCATAATTCTTATGGGCCACATTCTGAAAATGAGCCCAACAACCCTCAACCCTCCTACATACCATTACAGCGATCCTTATCGCACAACTCTTTTGGTGACCCTACACCAGTTTTCAGGGGCCGGTTTAACCCGGCCAATTACATACCAGAACCAGCGGGTTTTAACCCACTAGGGCCAGATGACCATTTCTCAGGTTATCACGCGGACGATATGGACGAGGACACAGACCCTGTCGAACCTGCCAGTGGTACACCAAACCACCCGATAGAGATCTCTGACGGATCTTCTTTCCACGGATCACCCTATGTTGGTCCAGATAGCTTTCAAGCTATGTTTACCAGGCACGAATGGTACTATACACCTCCTCGCCATTCACCTCCTCAGCAGCAGCAGCAGCAACAGGATCCCTCTGTGGATTCACGGTTTGTGGCAGTTACGCCACCGCCTCCACCACCGCCAGTACAGCCGGCAGCTCCGCAACCGCCGAGGCGTAGGAGATCTGGACCGCGTATGTCTACACGGGGAGGAGACTTCCATTTCAGCTCTCCTCGGAAATCAAGTGGCAGCCATTACCCGCCACATCAAGAAGATCCACAAATGGATGGACCTTCACACCCAGTTGCACCGCAACCACCGCCGATGGGTTTTGATAACCCAATTCCAGCATACACGGGTCCAAGTACATACAACCCGTTTGGGCCGCCGATTCACACCAACTACGGTTACGCAGAAGCCGACCCATACTTGGCATCGTCCAACTACAACACCCTTCATCAGGAAGGACAGTATGGGGATCCATGGGGAGTAGGGTACCCAACACATGGGTACCAAATACCTGCAAGACCGATAATACGGGCACAATCGCAGCCGCCAAGGTTCTCCCCACCAGAGCGTGAAGAAATTCTGCAAAGGTTGGACCAGGTAGAGGGAGAACTTCACAGGGAATGAAGGGAACGACAAACGTTCTTCCAAGGACTGACGAGCCTAATTAAAGGGAAGAGCAAGAAGGACCACTGAATCCTTCCATTGTTGTTGTAATCTCCTTGTACCAGTTGAGCCCCTGCGCGGGTATGCTTGTTTGTTTGACCCCTGCGTGGGCATGTCTTTCTGTTAAGTCCCTGCGTGGACTATTATGTTATTTGTGTAAGTCCCTGTGTGGACTATTATGATGTTTGTTGTTAAGCCCCTGCGTGTGTAATTCCTTGTTTAAACCCCTGCGTGGGTAAGTTTATTTATTTAAAAGTCCCGTTTAGGGCGACGTGTAACCTTTTGATAAATTAATGGAATGTAAGTTTATAAATTTCATTTTTACTATTATCTGCATAAATATATTATATGAAATAAATAAATCAAAATCATTCCTTTTTAATAAATAATCTGCCTACTTTAAATATTAATTAAGGATCTTAAAGGTGAAACCTAGCCTTCGGGTCAATTCAAAGACCGGGCCAAGATGGTACGGCCTGTTAAAAAGATTCAAATCCCTGTTAACATCTGAAAATATGTTAACACTCCAGGCAGACGTGATTCATTAAAAATCACACACGTCATTATTATTATTGGATTCTTCAAAAGATTCCTAACCCAAATTTTATGATCTCTGAATAATGGGTTTAGGTCATCAATTAAGATGATCATATTTTAACCATACGTGGTAATATAGCGCCTACGGGCCCTGCTCATTTCCATATGAGCCAAAAGACAGTGGTAGCGATGACTCCCTGTCAGATAAAGGTAATGAATTAGGTTCAAACCTTCATGCTTTGATTCTCTGAAATCATATCTTATAATTTATAAATGTCCTTGTGACTAAGCCTATTGTGCCAGTATACCTTCATGTTTTGATTCTCTGCAATCATAGCTTATAAATTAAAATGTCCATGTGACTAGGCCTTTTGTGCCACGAATAAAACTGTTATTGTTTTAAACAACAACAACAACCATACCCAGTAAATCCCACAAATAGCTAGAACTATTGGTAGGGTCTGGGGGAGGTGGGATGTAGGCAAACCTTGCCTCTATCCTCAGATTTGTTTTAAAATTAGGATAAATTATAATATAAATCCTAAATAAATATGATTGATAAATTAACCAAATATGGTCTCTGTTACCATGGTTAATGAATTGCCATAAAAGACAATTCCATAATAAACTCCCAAGTAAATTATTGTCCTTGTTTTCTGTAACAGTTCAATTAAAATGGCTAACTCAGACGAAATTAATAGCCATCCAGTGGAGAATATTGATAACGCCCAGATTAATCTAACGGGTGCTGAATTAAAAGCGTTGGTAGACGACGCAGTTACTAAGGCATTGGAACGGCAGTACAAAGAGTATAGTGGGACTCGTAGTAGGACCCTATCTACGCAGCCTTCAAAGCCACCGTCCAAAAAGGACGAACCGAAGAAAGATGATGATCGACACTCCTCGAACCACCACAGTGCTCCATCTCAGCAGGTCATATTAAATCAAGGACCCCGTGACAAGGGTTGCTCTTATAAATATTTTGTTTCCTGCAAACCCCGGGATTTCACTGGGGAAAAGGGGGCCATTGACTGTATGACGTGGCTGGATGTGATGGACACGGTTGTGGATATCAGCGGATGCGCTGAAAGGGATGTA